>JAHZNE010007285.1:0-21379 GCA_027744055.1 Callyntrura sp. NNG-2020 | reverse complement strand
AAATCCACTTTTTGAGAATAGGTTAGGTGGGACTCGCTATCGGGAGAGCTCCGCGCGCTGAGTTCTGGAAACGTAGTAATACGGCTAACATCCCGATCTGTTTTGCTTCCGCAAATACAATGTACTACCTATAGAAATTTAGCGACGTAAAAATGCAGTTTAATGAGTCGGAAAACCATTATACGCCAATACCAGTACTTTTAATACAATGGAGTAACAAGTTGAGTTTTTTACCACCACGGGGGAAGGAAAGGTCACGTGTAGGACTTAATTTGACTTCAATTTTGTGTTAAGTGAGTCCGATTACCCCTAAATACCAATTTTGGTTGCATTTGGTCAAGGGAGTAACAAGTTGAGTTTTTTACCCCCGGGGGGAGGGGTAGATCAGCTGTTAGACTTAATTTGACTCCAAATTCGTGTTCAGTGAGTCCGATTACCCCTATATACATATTTTGGTTACACTTGGTCAAGGGAGTAACAAGTTGAGTTTTTTACCCCCGGGGGAGAGGTAGATCAGCTGTTAGACTTAATTTGACTCCAAATTCGTGTTCAGTGAGTCCGATTACCCTTACATATAAATTTTGGTTGCATTTAGTTAAGGGAGTAAGAAGTTGAGATTTATACCCCGGGACAACTATGCAACTATGGGTCACGGTATCATGGTATAAATAAACGGATTTGACTACGCATCAGATTCCCGGATTCGAGGAATCTCAACAAGGAAAAATAACGGTCGTGCATACCGAGAGCCAGCTCTGCTTAATATACATCCCTTCATCATTGTTTATCATTATCATTCCACAATATTCCTTATGTTATTTCGCATTATTACCATTTCACATGTTATACATAATTTGGGGAGAATCATTGAGACTGCTTGCTCCGTTTTACTAGTTGTGTCTCTTAAAGATCCTCTTATCATCTGCACCAATTGCCACCTCTCTTCTCTCTCTCTCTCTCTCATCCCACATCTTAATCACTATATATGGCCCATTATCATCGTCATCACCAATCCGCTGCCTGCTAGTTGAACTCTTTGCAAGGAATAAATAAGTAGCTGTATAATCTAAGGACGGCATCACTACTCACTACTGCTCTAGGGACAAATAAAGAACATCGTTTTAACTTTTTATTTCACTGGCTGCTTTTACGTCACACACAACGAACGTGGTACTGCGTAATGTTTTTATCTAAGTTTGGCGTAATTGTAGCGTATTAACTAGGGAAATATGCTTGCAGGCAAAGGAATAGGAAGCGCTTTTTTACACAAACTATTTTTTGCCATTCTCGAGGGGAAATAATTCATGTCTCTTAAATGCAAAGACAAATTTTCGTGATTTGCAATACAATGTACGAAAAGCAAAGTGTGATAATCATTTTTTGATTTTTTATCGCAGCTTCTGCTTCTGATGAACCGGAAAGATTGCAGTGACAAAAGAAAATGGAGTTTTTGGCAGATGGCGTGGTTCGTTTTATTGCACATTTACACAGCAAGTAATAAGACTTATTTTATAAACTAATTAAATAGTAATTCGTATGACGGCACAAAAGGGACTTTCTTCTTGCTAAATTCCTCGGCGTAAATAGAACATTTGTCGTGAGAAGTCAAATCGCGCTACATTAAGGAACGAAAGAAACAGTAAATATTCGACATGCATTTGATGTGACTGTTTACATGTACATTCCATCTTCAACGTGTTTAATTATTATGTTGTCTGCAAACTCTCCCCCTTGCTTGTATGGTAGCACTTTTCAAACACGACGATAAGATATACATTTTGACGACACAAAGTAACGACACGAGGACGTGTTATTGGCTTGGTATATTTATATTTGAAGCTAAATTAATAAATTAAGTTCATAAAATTATTATTGATGCATTAGCAGTTACTTCCAATAATTAGCATTAATTTGACAGCATTTTCATTAAAAATTCAACTGAAAGGTGAATATAATAACAAGCAACTAAACATAAGTTTAAACAAAGTTGTAAGTATTGTTATGTTAAATTAGTTCTAATTCTAACATAAAATGACACGCAGGGTCTCGGTACTTATCAGACAATACAAGCTAAAGGCGGTTATAAATTGCAATAATAATCTTAAATTGCAGAAGTGCCGCGGTGCAGTGTTTACCACTACTTGTAATGCGCATGTTACGTAATGCAATTGTTTTTGAAAATGTCCATTGATCATCACGGTTTATTGTTATCTATTTAGTTTTTACAGTGAAGTGTTGAAACTGCCAAACACTTTTTATAAATATGTATTTATCTTGCAACCTATACGCACGCTAGAAAGTTTTGTTTGGTGATACCTCTTACACATATGTATGTATACATATGGTTTTCACCAGATTGCCTTATAAAAGGTTGCACTTATATATACCTACAACTTGTAAAAAATTACAATTTTGTAGTACACGTATATCATTTTAATTAAATTGTTTGTCTGGTACTAATTCAATTCAATGATTCAAAATTCCAATCTATTTTTTTGTAAAGAAACGTTATTTTATGATGGGCCGCCAATTCGATAAATTTTGCTGAATCATTCAAGAAAACTGTGATTTGTTGATATTTCTAGAAATAAAAATATTGGTGCAAATTTTATGATTTCAAACTCATTTTTTTCTTCTTCAGAATAAGTGTTTGTTATTGCAAGGTAATGATCACATGAAGGATTACACAACATAACCTTTTCAATCACAATCGAGAAATTCTTTGCTTATTTCATCTTTTTTTGGTACCGCCATATAAATACACAAAACATGTAACACCGACCTTGATCTAAATCATCAACCAAATAGAAGATGATTAATGTTCAATGCAATCAGTGCGAGTGAATATTTTTGATGGTTTATGTCAATCTTTAATCTTTTCTATGTGCTGCGGTTTAAACCGTCTTCTAATCATCATACATCTGGATGGAATATAAATACCACATGTAAGATTCACATCTTTCTGTCAGGAGGAACATTTTTCGTTTAAAAGTTTTATAAAAATTCGTAAAGAGAAAATCTGCACTATTACTGTTACATACAAATAGACTGCTGCTGAGCGGTGCTGCCAGCAAGATCGTCAACGCCTCAGGACGTAACTAGTAATATTTTAATTGTATAGAAACTCTGCGCACTAGTGGTGGTGGCAATATAGAAAAAATAAAAAAGTTTAGTTTTTTCCTTGAAAAGAAAAGTTTAAAACGTTATAGGTATTCGTGATATTTGCTTCCCGGTACCGTACAAAGAATACAAAGGAGCTGTCAGTTCTTTTCAATACTACATTCCTTACGATACACCGTTGCTTAAATCGTGAGACTGTCGTAGCAATCTATAATTATTATTACTCAAGAAAAACAGGCGGCACATTACTTTTCGATTTTGGCATATTTTTTTCTCTGAACTCAAAACTTAATATCGCTATAAGTCTTATATTGGGTTCGTTAATTAAAAAAGCAATACGTATTTTGAACAGTTTGAAACATAAACTGAGTATTAAATTGAGAGTAATTCTACTAATAACATCTTCAGATTGCTACCACTGCAAAGTTGAATTTTCCTTTTTTATTTTGACTTCCTAAGATTGTGCGGAATTATTACATCCATTGAACACTTCAAGTGCTAATAATATTATAGTTTTAATAGAGGGATTCGTTATGTGGTTATTTTAAACTTAAGAAAGATGATAGAGAATGTACTTACTGTATGATATGAGAATGTGCTTCAACTTGTACTTGTCCTCATCTTGACATATACGATTGTGCAAGAACTTTGTACATAAAACGTCATATATAATTGACTATTTACCTTCATCACTTAGACTGGGTTCAAATCATATCGTTTAATTGATCTTGTATCTGGTACAAGTCCATCCATGTATGAATGTAGTGTGTTTAGTGTATCGTCTGCCTATTATTGTCTGTTACAGTAATGACTGAAAACATTTGTAACATTTAATCATTTCTCATCATTACTTGTATGGATTTTATAGGTATTTTATTTTATCACCGTACCGTATCGTACTTAAGTCCAAACTTACTAAACACGACACGTCCATAATATATTACAAAATTTTTACAGTGACGAAAGCACTTCTTGGTTATTTGTATTATGAGTTATGATGAACCTCATCGAATAATAGATAAGACTTACTACCTCTCCTCCCCCAAGAGCATATTCAAGAGAGACGGTAAAACAGTATAGACTAACTTAAGATGACAGCACTTTAAAATATTAGTTTTTTGCCGATTTCTACAATATAATTGATGGATTGCACATCTCAGCAGGATACTATTTGAAGCGTTGCTGTCTTCAAATTCACAACAATAACAACGCATTGTAATTCGTAAGGATGCATTGGTACTCATCATTGTATTATTTATCAGTAACATTCACCCCATTCACATCACAATATTAGTTTAGTGTGCGTGTGGTGTCAAATATTTAATACCACCACCTCATCATCATCGTCATCGTTAGTTTCTAACGATCTTAATGTAGCACGATATATGCATTTTTATTAAACAATGTAAAATGAAACATGAGCGTGCCTTTTATCCCATCCTCATGATTTATTTCCTCTGCTCGGTATTCAAAAAGAAATTAAGTTTTGTCAGGAATGCTGTGAGAGGACAGTGTGCAGAGACTAACAATAATGTAAATATGCATATATAACTAATACCAAACACGCACAAGTTGCATTGTAATATTTCATATTATGTGAACAGATGAAAGAAAAGCGTGTGTACATGCGTACAACTAAATAATAAACTGTTTCATGGTTTAATAACCCTCTAAATCTACATTATTTTTGCGCATCTTCTCATATTTCTCGTTGCTACAAAAGACAAGGAAATACTCAGAAATGTTTGCTAAACATTCATCACCAACAACAGTATCAGGTTTCATTATATTGACTACTACTGCCATCATCGCTGCTGTCATATCGTCGCCATCAAGTACATTTACATTCAATTAAGTTGAATGCATATCTACCACGTAAACCGGTGACTTATTTGTGTGAAGAGACACCTAGGCACACATCGTAGTTCTGCCTGCCAGCCAAGTCCTGCTGCTTTTTTGCAAGTGCAAACTTAAACCACTTTCTCGACTGCTTCCGCAAAAATTTCCATCATAATACACGCATGACGAGGACGATAATTTTGAACATTGCACTACATTGCAATGCAACACTCATCTATGCTACCATGTACTTGGGCAAGAAGTTGGAAAAGAGGAATTAACATAGTTTCAGGGCGGATTAGAAAATTGACTGTGAACATGATGATGAGAACACAATGTAATGCGTTATAAAGACATTTACACGTAATTATCGTCTCTACAAAAAGTATTTAACTATTTAGCATATAAAAACTCGGCCTCTTTAAAGTGCTCCTTTGAAAACTGAAAACACCTGCCCATCAGTCTAGGTACGAACCCTTGTTTATTACACGAGCGTTCCATTGAGTACACTATTGTAGTCGTTTATGTAGCAACATTCACGACAGTCTCGGTGGGTTGATGATGATGAACATCTTCAAATTTGAAACTCAGATAAGCAAAAACGTAGAAAAAAACTCGATTTGGTTATTCAAAGAGTTGCGTTTGTTGTGGTGCGTCAAGTAAACAATGTTATTTATTTAAGATCAGTATTACAGGTCTATCTGTCTATCGTTCACCATTTTGAGCGCACAACGTCAAAAGAGAGCTGCTGGTTTAAAACATTTTGTTTACTGTTGATATAACTTATCATTGTCATATTGTCAACGTGTGTTTACAACTGAAAGTGGGAGTCTGTGGCTTGTCACTGTTTCCATTGTGTTTATGTCCAATATCCTAACTTTGGTTTTGACCAAATTAAGCAGGTTCACCGACTAACAAAGTTTTGTTGCTTTCAATAGGAAAAAAATCCTTTCACGCTTCTTGAAACGTTTGTCGCCTAACATGCGTTCGACCGCTGCTACTGCTTGCAGGTGTAGTCTCGGTATTCATGGCCTGCTAAAATAAAATCTGGCAATTAGTGGCGCCGCCGGTGTATGCAATAGGCACGTGAAGAGGAGAGTAACATTATTCTTTGTTTGGCTGTCAGATGTTACTCACTTGATAACTAAATTATTGCAGATTCAGTATATCTCATGAAATTCAAATAAAATGTGCATAATACATATACCCACAGCCCGATTTTACTATTCTGCGCTACATGATGCCATCATAAGCTGTTAATTACATAAAACTGTCATATCGAACTAGTGTAACGCAAGTTATGAAGTGTAAGGAAACCCCCTATTTTGATAAATAATGACAATATACTTTGCCGTAAATCAAGTCAGTACGTTACTCTGATGTTCACTGTACTAAAGATTTTATGTTTGCCTTGCCATTTCTTTTGATCGTTTTCAAAGTGAATTGCATTCAAGTCTGATTGCACAATAGCGTACACTCATTCACACACTTCATGCATTTTCTTTGACAAATCTTTTTTCTGTTGACGATGGACACAGAGTAACTCCAAATTGCCCTACATTTTATTTTGCTGCGAGCCAAGCGATTATTATGATCGCTCATTCTTTTTCTCTACTACCAGTCCCTCCAAGACTGTTTACCATAACGTATTGCACCAACCAAAACGCAGAGCTGATGGACTTTAAAAATTGTAAAAATCCTTATTTGTAGAGAGAAATTATCTTTCTTCCTTTATCTTAAGCGACGTACATGACGTATCTGGTCGAATAAAAATAAAAGAACGCTTTGCGAGCAACTTTTGTCCCTTTGCGCAAATTGGTGTTCATTTTATTGTGGTATCTTGTCGGTGTATTTATCAAAAAAACAACAGTTAGTATTGAACTACTTCAAATCACGTGTGGATCAAAGTCATAATATTGGGTTTACTAAAATGGCATCCATGTCAAAACGCTTTTATACTTATGTACATATACACACCAGCGCATTTCAGCTCTCGAAATGCAGCGACTAGTCAATAGGAACGATTTATATACGGCAAATTAAAATGGACATTATTTCATTTTGGCTTATCTAACAAGTTGTTGCAATTTTACATGGTAGTATAGATTATTGAGCACACGTGTAATATTTTTTTTAATCAGAGAGATCTGGGTATGAGGTTCCAACATACTGGCCTTGAGGTCCGATAGTGTACGTTTGAATCTTTATCTTATTTCCATTCAAACTTACAGGGCATTTGGCATTTGGTCTGGAATGAAAGCAGACTGTGTAAAGAGCAAGTTCCAACTCAGGGCTAGTGCCAATAAACATGGACGATACGGGTTTATTCTTTCCTTTCCAAGTGAATCGGTGTTCAATGACGGCACCTTTCTAAAATTTCACAAACAAAGTTTGTAAATTGATTATTTTAAAAAAGATTACTATTAGTACTCATCATAGTATATACAGCATACCGATCCGAAATCAATGTAATCCATGTAACCCTTGTAATCAAGTTCGCCGATGCTTTCCTCGTTGGTAAAACTTTCCCAATTATGGAAACCAGACACGCCGCTACCACTGGTCTCACCAACAAAAGCATGCTCGAACCCACATGACGAAATGGCTCCGTTTCGGGTATAAAGCTCAAACCAAATTTCGTAAAACTTCTCACGCCCATTAGGAAGATTTTTGGACTGAAGAAATTCCTGGGCAGTTTTCATAACGTCTGTATTGAATACTGCGTCAATGAAATCACTCATTTCTGCCTCTTCCTCTGGAGTATATGTCTCTCGAACTCCGGTTTCCGCAATGTAATTGTCTTGAAGTGCACGCAACTTTTCAATGGTTGATCGTGAGAAAGCTGCAGGTTGTACCTCCAGCAACCTACATTTCGAGAAACATAAAATGTTATATCGTAGTGATATTCATATCATTCCTGCCTCCCTTGTATAATATTTTAACGTACGGATTCGGAGCGACATCATTGCTTGCACCACTTGTAGTTTTGCCTTGAATATCTATAGTTATGTATGCTGTAGCGTTGTTCTGAGTGTCCAAATTAAGCAATTGTTCACCTAAATCCTCCAATTCCTTGTCGGAAATACCGCCTACATCAACATTATGAGTCTTTTTAACTGATTGTTAAACTTCATTTTTTGGTAGAGTCATTAACTACTAAGAACATCTTAATATACCTGAACTGCCGCACACATCGGAATAATCAGGACAGCAGTCGCCAAATTGTGCGCACGGTTTGTTACATTGGCAGGTCCCTGGAATGGTTCCAACCTAAAACAAGTCATCAAAAGATTAAGAAATTAAAACTGAAGATGAACGAAAGATGTTGAACTCATGTACACCGACTCGTACTGCATTCTTTACCTGATCACACCGTCCAACGCATGAATCTGATTGCCCCAAGCAAAGGCTTGCGTAATCGTCACCTGTATTGATTAAGATAGACAGCTCAAGTTAAATATAATAATTTGTATGCAAAGACAGAATTTAATAGTTTATTTGCAATAATTATATTCTTACAGCAATCGTTGAAACGAGTACAGGCTGTGTTGCATTGGCAAGGGGCGTCTGGTATCGTCCCAGTTTGGTTACATCTTCCGGCACAAGAATCGTCGGCAAATGTAAGCCGTCCTATTACAAGTCAACGTTAAAACTTTGTCATTTTACAATACGACTATCTTTTAAGGTATTTTTGTACCATACTTACCTAGTATAGAACCGGCGGAACTGGCTGCCAGACAAAGTGTTAGAATCGTTATTATTTTGAGCGTCATCTTTAATGTGCTTGATCTATACTTGTGTGACATATGTATCTATTGAACTCGTGTGTAGGGGTTACTCCAATCATTTCTTTCTATTTATACAGTGAAGTATTTATCATGGTAATAGATGTAAATGGGTGATTTCTTCAAGTATTTGGTTTAGCTAACTGTGAGCATTTATCAGCGATTAGATTATGAAACTGATCATGTTATAGTTACACCGCCATATAAAAACTGCTACTACCGGTGTTACACATACCTATTATTACATATGAAATTGTGCGTCAGACACATGAAAGGTCAGAATCATGACCGAATGACAATGATTTATGTGATTATAAGTATTGTTAATTTCATGTTATCACAGCCATTCTTCGTCATTGTGTGACACGTGAACACCATCAATCGTCGAACCTGTCAAGCAGATTGTTCTAATTAGTTCATGTAGGCAATATAGATTTACGCTATTCTGTGTTTCTGTGTATCGCCACAAATTACTTGGTAGTAATAAGTAAACCGCGTTATGTAACACAGTATTTTTTTTCTTGCAACAGGAAAAACATACTAGATATACTAATTTAATTCAACCAATGACACCTGCCAGTATGAAAATGTTCTGAGTTGCAAGCAAATAAAGCAAAGAAATCAATCAAAAATTATCGTGAAAATGTCATACTTTGGTTTATTGAAATTAACATGGTTTAAAGATAAAACTTTCATAATGAGAGCTGAATCGGACATACAACTGGCCAACACAATTAGAATATAAAAATCACCACAATTTAAGGAAAACCCTGGAACACGACACTACTACGAACAAGTGTTATAATGGGTTTTTTATAAGGTTTTGTCACAACTTTTTTGCAACGACTGTTTTTGCAAAGAGTAGTAACGATATTTAGTAAAAACAAAATAGTAAGTCTGAAAGACAAGAATGTCTGGGAATTCGGTAACGTACCTTGGAGTGCGTTACTTACAATATGGCATTTTTTGTACAATCACAACGAAAGTAGATCAACAGCCTTTGTTTGGAGATTATGAATGAGAGTAGAACTAGATATTTGAAGCAATAACCTACATGAGCTTATTCTATTTTTATACCTAACAATAAGTATAATACAAAAACATAAAACACATCACAACGCTGATACCCTCGAAATGATTAGTTGTACCCACTAGAGGATGATGGTGGAGGGCCATAGGAGGCAGGTGGGGCAGCAGGAGTTCCATATCCCCCCTGATCCCCCTTATACCGGATAAAAAACACCTCGGGTTTGGCAGGGGGAGTCGGGGATGGCCCAGAAACGCGTACATTGTTGACATTCTCTGCTTTCTTGACCAAGACGTAGACGAGTGTCTTTTGTTGCGGTTGTTCGGGAAGAACGACTTCAGTCTGACTTTGGCTGGATGTTGATGGAGCTTTAACGAAAATGATGTTGACGTGCTTTTCTGGAGCTCCGCCCACCCTAATCACTTTCGATTCGGGGTAGGACACCTAAGCATTTAAAAAATTGAGAAAGTTAATGCACAAAGAGTTATCTTGATAATTTTGACAGTTGACATAATTATTTGATACAAGTAATTTTTGACATAATTAGTAGCCAACTTGTTCACAAGCTTATAGCTAGATGTGTACCTCATCAGGAGCACTGTGAATATACACATGTCTGTGTACAGTGGGACCGGATGGAGGGCCATACGCTGGAGCTGGAGCTCCATATTCTGGAGCCGGGGCAGCTGGTGGAGGGGCACCATAAGAGTCCTGAGGTGGTGGAGCTCCATAACTGGAAGATATGCCAGCGCTGCCTAAATTTAATCCTAGAAGAGGAGCAGAGTATGACGGTGCTGGTGGTTCCGCCTGCGACAGCGCCAACACGGAAGCAACCACAACCTTAAAAAAATATACAAATTTCTTTAAGCTTCACAATTTCACTTGTAATATTACGCACACTTCCCGTCAACAATATGCTGTGAACTAAAGAAATCTTCACAATATCGGTATAATTTCCACATTTTCAAGAAGTTTCCACTTACCAAAACAGCCTTCATTTTTCACTAAAAATGTGTACACACGTTAACACGTTTCTGAACAAACAAACTTTTTCTGAACTAATTGGTTCAAACTCTAGTCTCGAATTGTGCCCTTTTTGCAGCGTAATTTTACCTTTTATACAACGTCGCGTTGGAATGCTCATGTCACACGGAATCAACAACGTACAAATCTTGTAATGCAAATTTCATTTTATATTTAAAATCGAAAGGGTCATCCCCATCCTCTGAGATGAGGGTACCAATGCAAATTCCAACAGATCTGGCCCATTATTACCTGATGACAGACTCGTGCCAACAGAAGTTCTAGATTGAGTGAGTAATAGGTAATTTTATCCTTCCAATGCTTCTGACGCTTCTGCCCAAAGCTAAGGAGTCGAGTCTGAGGAACGCTGTATTTACCACGACGATACATGCTCCACAAAACTATGCAGTTGATGCTACTGAATTTACTGCGTAAAGTAACGACAACAAAGCTACCGCTCTCTTTTGTCATGTTATTACATAAATGCAAAAAAAGATGTCAAACTGAATACAAGTAATTAGGTGAATTCAGGTAGGGATACCATGCACCGTATATGGGTCTGGCTGTACTACATAGGTACCTGCATTACCGTGAAATAAACAAATCAAGAAAAACAAAGAAGTACGTATAGGTGTGCACCTACTTAGCTTTGTTCAGTCGTAGGTTATCATTTATCATCACATAACATGCTTCACGACCACGAAACGACAATTCGACAATTGAACAGATTATAGCAGGCATTGCATATTGCACTGTTAACCCAGAGTATCGTACACCAGTGATGCAATTACTTCCCAGAAAACAATGATACCAAACGTAACCTGTTGTAACTTGCATCGTCATCGTCATCATACACTGAAGGGAGTCTAGTTTGGGTATATATTGCTATCAGAATAATGGTGTGTATTGCACATAGTCAATATATTATTACCGGCAGTGAATTAAAATATACGCACACTACGCATTGACGATGGACATTAAAAGTTACCATTTCTTGGTTGTGTGAACTATTAACGGAATGCTCTCACTGATTGTGTATTATTGACTGCAAGAGGATGATTATTACCGATCAGTAGTCTAACTATACATTTCCTTAAGACGACTATCATGATGCTTCACCCTTATGTAGGTGGGTGGGGTCACCAAGTCACAAGAGGGGGTCAGTCAATATTTTCATTGTACATCATACACACTACAAAGATGTAACGCTTTATTGGATAAAGATGATGATGAGCTTACACGTATGCGCCGCTTCACTTTGGTAGTAAACACAGTGTATCGCAACATCAGCGGCATGTTGCATACGCTCCTTGAGCAATCGTTCGAACATAATGTAAAGAACGTACGAATTATTATTTTCAAAAAACATAATAATAACAACCGGATAAATCGTGTGGAAAATTCTCAAAAATTGCAAAAGACATAATATGTGACCAAAACAAAAATAATAATTGCCGTTGCAGTTTATTTGTTGTCAACTTTTTATCCAAAAGTTGCGTTGTTCTTTTTCAAAGAACAAAACAACAAAAGATAAATTATCCCCATTAAAAATTGTAACACTCGTTAATTTAAGGTAACGTTCCAAGTACAACAACTGCAAGAAAACAAAGGAAAATGTAGTATTACCCAAAACAAAATCTGTTTTTTACTACAACAATAATTATTGAACTAGAACGCTTCTGAAGAAATGGCAAGTGAGTCAAAATCTGAACAAAAAACAATACTGCAACAGATCTGCAACGCGTTTTATTTTTGAAGCATGCAAAAAGGTGTCAAGTCAAAGTTCAAAAGTCATCAAACGAAGGTAAACTATAATTGCGTTCATGTGAAGGAAGGAGTCTAAACATGAATGGGGAGATCGCATACATTTTAAGTTGGGCTGATGAACTCGATTCCCTGATTCTGTCTGTGTCACTAATGTTTACGACTTATTGTACTTTTGCAAAACTCTCGAGATTATCTCTTCACCATACGCACGGCTCATCATACACACTGAAGAATGTGTGTAATGCCAAAGGCAAAGAAATGCATTTCCTTGCAATGTAACCATTAAACTAAAACAGAAATAATTGTCTCTCGATGATTACCTGTACCTTCATTTCGGGAAATAGGCCCGTGTGACGGCCGCGTGCTACAATAAGGCTGAAGGCCTTTTTTGGATTCAAATTTTTTGTCAAACAATGCACCATACTACACGTTGAAGAATGCATATGTCACAATGAATATTGTGACATATGACATCATTTTCTAAGGTTTATGCTTTGAATTATTATAGGATTGCTTAAATAGTATTAATTATGCTACTCATCAACTAACTTCAGATTTGTCATGTAGCCATTGGTGTATGCGTTAGGATTCGGGAAGTCTTATAACAATGCTTGTCCTCATAAAAGCGTTGGTAATTATGCTGTACTCTTGTACTGTTCTATGATATGATGTATTTAATGAAATAGGTATTATGCTAATGAGAAAAGTACATGCACATAAACTGTGTTCTGTGCACCTATTTCGTGTTACAACATTAGCTCAGCTCGCTTCAATCTCGACGATCATCGTATAACTGATTCTTCATATCCGACCACTTTTCCTTTCCTCCTCACAGGTAACAGGTTTTGATTACGATTTACGTGACATAATCTTAAATCAAAAACGGGACTTTCCATCATTTGTAAATCCTCCCGCACACGGACACGAGTTAGTGATACAATGTGACTACCCACACGATGTAGACTTTTGATACTCGTAAACAAGATTCATTATTCGTCAACAATAGCAATATCTAAACGAAATTCTTCTTTTCCTTATTACGCTAGGATATTTAATGTGTGTGTGCTTTACTGCGACGTTTAACTGTAAGATATATTTTAAATTTGACAACTTACAACCATCTTTTGCAGGTGTACGGTACATGTTGTGCAGGATCTGTTACATTGCACGAGCATTTGTCAGCAAAGCCATTCAAAAATATTCTAACCATTCAAAATATTTAATGCTATACGATAACGATAACGTCTATTGTATTTGTGAAGCTGTAATGCATACACTACTCTGGTGGTGGGACACGATGATTTTTTACGTCCACAACAACAGAGGATATCCCCTGTTAAAAAACTAAATTTAAATTCGATAATTCAATAAAAAAAATGCCTTGCGATCTACTTATTTATTGTTTTCATTAATTGCAAAGAATGAATTGGTGACTTTTCGAGTTCGTTATTGTCATGATCAGGAAAAGAAAGGAAACATGCTTGCTGCTTTTTATGACAAAATAATGCAGCAGCAACACTTCATTGGGTTGTTTGCGCTTGAGTTGACGCAATCTGAGTGACATTATTGTCTGATGAACTGGTATCATATTATTATACGAATTTTAATAAATACCTGATCTTGTTTGCATACAGAAAGTATCCCTGTGTGGTATATCTTCGTAAAGTACTTACATAATTTGATATATACTTTTTATCTGAGAATATCCTTTGTCTGATTCAGAAACAAATTGCGATTATGGTAATGTCTGTTTGCCTCGACGTAGGTAGAAACAACATTATCAGTGGTGGATACCTATAAACTTTTCAGTAAGATAACTACCAAATTGTTACTTTTCCCTCACTGTGGTAGTGCAATCTGTAAAATAGCCAAAGTAGATCTGATGAACATTGTGCTCGTTAAAACGTCAGATTTGAAAATGAATGTATTATACGATTTTGTATGGGGTTGGCGTTCGTACATACGCTTCCCATTTTCCTTATTGTGTCGAGATACACCCTGTGATCAAGACAAGGTTAAAATGTCATTTTCTTTTGTGCATGCATGGTGCTAAAATACGGTAAATGATTTTGAGAAGCTTTAGGGCAGCAACAGGCAATAAATGCAAAATTTTATATTTTCCTTTAATTTGTATGTAACACAATACAAATACATACATACATACTAATGAGCCTTTTCCCTGCGTAGTCTGCAAAATGATGTCAATAAACTAATCTGATACATCCGTCCGTCGATGTCTTTTTATGAACTGGTTCATATTCACTTAATGCATTGTAACTAGTTCATTGGTGCAAGCTAACTTTTTAGGCTATATTATTACGTGGATGTTGCATAAAAATAACATAACATTTTAAAAACGAAAGGATCTCAACAGCACACAGAACCGGCTCAGTTGCAGTAAAAGAGTGGTGGAATGCGACCAACCTGAATGGCCAAATACATTAATTGATGGGATAGGATAAAAGCACAAAAAGTGCATCTATTCACTATTCTAATAGAGACTTGTCTACCAGTTTTGGACATTTGGCGGAAAAGCGGATGCATGTTACGATGAATCAACCTGAAAGATGATTTAAGAGATAGTTTGGCATTTACGAGCATACTAATATGTAAATGTTCTATTAGTGCTGCACTGCAATAATAGTTTTATATTCTTGTATGTCTGTTTAGCATGGTTGGATATCTTTACCGGTTGATGCTGTAGGTATTGGGAGGAAATCGTTGCTGGGCTGGCTGCCAAAAAATAACTTCGTTTCTTCCCGTCCCTGTCACCCGTGATGCGACAATATGAACAGACATGGCTTTCAACGTAGTGTGCTTGAGTGAAGTGCTATTGCAAATCTTCTTTGAATACAGGTCCACCACAGAGGGAAATAACATGTTTATTGATATCTTTTACTCCAATGATTCAAATTATGTCATGCTAATTATTAATAACGGCCTTCTACACATAAAGATAACTATAAAGTGAACGCTACATAACCCAATAGATATATATGCTCATTCGATCGTCGAGTGGATTACTTCTCACTTCTCACTCCATGAAGCTAGCCGACGAGCTGTATGCACTTTTGAAAAAGACTGGTTTTCCTGAAAGGCAATTTTACGGGATTTTATTACTCTTGTGCAGCTGATAAAATTGCATCAAGACAACAGTATCGATCTTCAAATTGGTTTATGCAACTGGTACACTTTAATTATTCAAAATTGGCCTATTTTCGATTAAATAAAGTGATTGTATTGATTCCTATAATTTTGGAATCCCACAAAGTGGTTATATAAGTAAATTACAACTGTCTATCACTTATGACTTATGAATATTCTGCTTGTTTTGCTTTAATGATTGCATGGTTTTTAGAGTGTGTTGTATATAGTAATGTTTAGGAGCAGATTAAGGGCATTAGTAATCAATCGATAAGGAACAGCATAAACACATTTATATTTTTTGCAGAGGTGGAACATCATTTTAAAAAGCCATATATTGAGAGTTTTTAAATGATTCCAAAACAAGATTAACTCCATTTGTTTGGCTCAGATAACGACATAGATTGTAAATATGAGAGCATAAATGATAAAGTTTGTGTGTTTTTTACTTTTAATTAAATGAATACTTTTGTTTTTTTAACGGATGAATAGGCAATTACATGACACGTGCCATTTCCTAAGTTGCATCTAGGCTGACGGTTACATCACCCTCCGATAAGTTGTCGCTGCTCACAATCGCAAATTAATTATATTCGTGTAGATTTTAGCTCACGTTTTCTAGAGTAAAAATGTAAAAAACTGTCAGTTGAAATGTGCCACTTCGATTAAGAAACCATAACCATTTTAATGAAAACAGTAGTACATGCAGCTCTAAAATTTCTGGTTTTTATGTCTACCTTGTGTGCTGTATTAATTTGATTTCCCCAATCATGAAAACGTCTTTCCAATTGAAGTCACACTATATAATATATACATACCTAAGTACTTAAGAATGTATAGATATTATTATTATTATTTTTACCGGTTTTGTATTGTTTACTGAATATGACATACTGCATACATAGTTTTGATAACTGACTGTCAGCAACGGCTAAGCCAGTGTGGCAAGTGGTAACTGGCAACTCAAAGCAAACGCAACAATTGGTTTACCGAGATCAAAGATCATTTCTCATTTGTGCTGGTGCAGCACCTTTTCCAACATTTGTATTATTGTATTAATAATTAATGTTAAAGAGATAAGTTTACGTCTCACAGTTGTGTCTGCATGCGTGTTTTCATAATTAATTGCAACTTGTTTTGACAATGCTCACATTTAATGGTTTTACATTATGCTATATTTAAATAAGCAAATAATCATGCGAATTTTATATCTGGCATCGACAAGAAATGATCGCGGGGTGCCGATGATAACAACCTTTCACCGTTAGCAAAAGTAATTGAATTCTGTTGTCAAATAACAGCGCCAGAAGCACAGCTCCAATCACCTTTTGACCTGATCCTAGCACCAATATTTCATCGTTTTTACGAATCTCCTTTTCAGTTTCTTACCTCTGTGTTCAGGTATGCCTTTTTATCAACGATGAAAGATTTCTATATTTTGTTATTTACCATTTATCTATGTGTTTTATGAGAAGATGCCTATAAATGTGGTAGTTTTGCTATGATGCATATAATTTTCATATTCATATTTTACTGATATGAAGCTTTGAAAACTATGATTAAACTAACTTGTAGTACTATTTTGTAGCGTAGGTATATAGGAAACGCTGTAACAAATAAGAACAAACACGTGTTTTTTAGGAGTGTAGTAATACTATTAATGACTAAGATTTACCCACAATCAATATCATATAACTTTTCAAAATGATAATTAATGACTCATGTAGCTCAAAATTTTGTTTAGAGAATGCACTTAAACGGTTAGTAACGGTACTAAAGGTTACTTTGTCCCATTTTCGTCGAAACGCTATATTTAATTTCGCTTTAAAATTTTAAGACAAAAAAATAAGACTACCATTTTAACCATCTTCGATTATTAAAATATTAAACCGATATTAATGATAACGAAATGTCGCTTGTTTATTATTATTCAAATGGCGACAACTGCTTCAACATATTATATGAATTGAAATGAGGGTATGAGAGACACTAAACACCTATAAACACCATGCCATGATAAAGTCATTTTATACTCTATTAACACACCGCACTTATGCGATGGACGGACATACAGACAAAATAATAAAAACCAATAAATGTACAACACTTACTCTGACCAAATCCTTTCATACAAACTGCAGCATTCCCGTGCAAAAGATGTGCATGCACCTTTAATTAAGTATAAGAAGGTGGAGACAATGATAAATTGCGAAAAAAAATTAATGCAGATGATTTTTCGTACTGTGTAATGCACTTTTTTGCTATATTTCAATGAATGATGACCGCAAAACATGAAAGCGTTGTAGTATAGCTAATGCTGCGATTCTATCATAATTAAGAATCATATTCATTTACATTACCAGGTAGTTCATCGGCCCATCTTCAAAAGCATCGTTTTCTTACGAGTAGCAGCATATTTCTTCTCATAATAAAAGGTATATACTTTCCTAGTGTTGAAACGTTTGCGAATCGCAACACGACTAATTTGGACAACAATTTATTGGGTTCATCAATAACTTGTGCCCAGAAACAGTAATGTCGTCAATTTGTTTATTAATGGTAATTAAGTGAATTTATTGTGAAATTCATGAAAAGGTAATCAAAGGTTGATAAATAACAAAAGGATAAAAAATAATGAGACGTGGTATTTCAACTGTAGACGCCATTTATTCAGGTAATCTGAAGTCGTCAGCACGTGCTTCAACTTAAAAAGTGGTTTACGTGAGACAGACAGTCCATAAGTCTGTATGCCAAATTAATAATTTGATTCGTTCTAATTATCGTTTCTTATGGTAAAGAAGATAAATCAGACATATAACGGTCACTTACATACTGATGAGATGGTAATAAGATAAGATTGAATGACTGATGTCTTGACTGTAATGTCAGGATGGCGGTAGTGAAATCAAACCATTTTTAATATAATCAATATTTAGTAATGAGGCGAACAAAGAAATATATTATGAAAGGAAAAAATAAAATCATACTGCCATGCATATTAATTCATTTCATATGTGTGGTCATACGATATTTTTAATAATAAGATAACCTTCTATTCTATTGGAAAATTTGACATTTTCACCCTTCAACAATGTCTCTCCTTTTCTAATTTAAAATATCAATAGATATGGATTAATGTTATGTAGGAAGTGTTAGAGACATGTGGTTACGTGCGGCATGTGTTAGTGTCACTAAAATTGACAGGGGAGTCAATTGTGCGATAATGAAGTCAATGAGTTCATAAGGTATTCTACTTTGTCACCCTTCCGAATTCATTACGATTTGAATGGCACTCACAGTGAATTCTTAAATTAGAAATTATTTAATTTAATAAATCACGATCTCATGAAACTATTTGTTTACATCATTTAGTATTAGGTTTACTTAAAAGTGAGCTATACAATATTGACATTGTTGACGGGGTTTATTAGTTTGCAAAAATATCAATGCAAAATGTTTACTACAAACTTGCCGCTGCCCATGAGATATTTATTACTAGTAAACTATTTACTTAGCCAATGCCGCTGTACATTAGTTATTGCGTCGACAGCATATATATCAATGCACAAAATAGAGTTCTGTGGAACACTTTCGGAGAGGACAAATAAAGGTTTCCTAGAATTTCATGTATTCAATATTTACCAATGCCCCGATACGTATTTGTGTCATTTCCATCAATGTGATAGTTTTTATTATTTTATTCTCTCATGGGTTGTAGTGTCTTAAATATTGGTAGGTAATGTGATTAAGCTATACATTCATTCTCATTTAATTAATAAGTGGCGAAGTCATTTATTTCGAATACATTGTCTGTCCGTCTATCCATCTTCGTTCTCGAGAAAGGATTTTTTGGGAAATGTGTTTGCAAGGGTCAATAGAGTCATCTTTAGCCGTGATCTATTCCATCCAATTCGGAAAATCAGGTCAAGCCAAAAGTATTCAGTATTCGAGGAGGTCAAAGATCACATGTTGGGCACCTTTAGTACATGCCAAGTATCGATGAGTGTACTGTATTTATCATTCAATCCATCTGGACGTCTATACGATCAGTTATGAGTTTTCAAGATGAGAAAACTGGTTTTATTTGAGAACGAATATTAATTTTGTAATTCATTTTGAAAAAGTTCATTGTTTGAAGCCCCGAGAATATGCTCAATCTACATTTTATTTTGCTTCTAGATTGACAGTTATTTGTGAATAATTTTGCATTTTTTCTATTTCTGTCGTTCGGACTTTATTGGTGTAGCGTTTTTGAAAAATAAAGTTTTTAGAATTTTGATTAACGCAAACCAGTCAGCTCAGCCATTAAAAAACGCACGCAAAATTGCAAAAAATACATCAACGTTTAATAAAATAATGATTACTGATTATTGTATGTACAAGTCTAACCCACTTCCCCTTTTACTGATCCTTAACACTGTGCAAGCCCAATATTTCTTTAAACACGCAGAGGGTTTGTAAAAAATTTGATTTTTCGTTCAACTTAACAAAATTGATTTTAACAAAGAGTTTACGTTGTTTGTTGTACTTCTTAGATCGAGAAATATGTCAGCAATTGAGCTTCATTGAAATCAGTTCACATCGTGTGGTTTCGTTAACTCAGGTAGTGTCTGCCAAGAGTAATTGAATGTTTTCACGATAAACACTCTTCCTAATTTGTTTGTACCCAAAGTACGTTCATAAAATATGCCATTCAATTCTTTCAGATGTCCTGGCAGTCCGCCCATGCGTGTTGTAAAATGAAGGGCAGGATCCTTCACACAATAGAAAAAAGTATAGAATCAGATGAGTACCCACTACAAAAAACACTTATTCAAACCTTAGGAATAAAAGCTGGTATGTTTCGAAAACAGGATGAATCAGTTCAGTTCTAAAACCACGACACATTTTAAATAAAACAAAACAAGACAGCAGGGACTATTTGTAAACTATTTTGACTACTTCTAGAGGACATGCAATTCTGGATTGGTTTATCATTTCATAAGGAACATTTCGTGTGGAGTTTTGGATCAATATTACCACCAAATCATAAAAAAATATTCCAAGAAACATATCAGTGGGTAGAGGGAAATCCAAAGTTATCATCGACATCACGATGTGTTGCAATCTCTCCATACAGGGGTATTTTGGAAATGAGAACCAATTCCTGCAACTTAAAACTAAACTTTATTTGTCAAAGTAAATTGCACATTAATTTTATCTTATGATCCCATGCTTTATTAAATGTATATTATTGTGATTTGAGGCGATGGCAGTAATATGTGTAATGTAATACAGAGATCTCACGTATTGGCGGAGGACCATTATCTGGGTTCGGTAATCCAAATATTACTTGAAACGATAACGAAAGTCTCAAAACAATCCGTACATGCAATCTAATTACGTGTACTAACTGTGCAGATATGATGATGGTGGGATCGACTAAATTTAAAGAAATACCGGGTTTCAGAAATCTCAAATTTAGTACCGTATATGTATGTAATTTCACTTTAATTAGTTTTGAAAATGTGTTTGAACGTATTTACAAACGAGATGCATTGAATTGAAATGTGAAATTACAAAACTGTCGTTATTCAAACCACAGACTCGTTGGCCTGTAGCCAATGCAATCTGTCAGGCGCGTAACTGGGCCCTAATTGACCGTGTGCAAGAACGATATGGCTACAAGCTTGTT
>JAHZNE010007284.1:0-14269 GCA_027744055.1 Callyntrura sp. NNG-2020 | reverse complement strand
AGTTCTTACACCTTTGGAAAATTAAAGATTTTCCATATTAATTTAAATAGATATTTCATTTTTCATGCAAGGCATATCCCTATCACTTTGCAAAATCCTCAGAGCATTGCAAAATAAAATTGCACTCTTAGCAAATGAAGATTTTGCAAGCTTCGCATACAGTGTGACACAGGTGGATACACACAGCTACCACAATACTACGCGCAAGCTTGTTACTGACTTCTGTCTGACTTCTAACGTTGAACCAAAGTACAAATCTTGCGGTGCACACATGACATTGCTCATTGATATCATTATCCATTCATTTAACTTCCATATTAAAGCCTACGGATTTACACTTTGTAGCAAGTTGTGATAATGAAGGAGTATTAGAAAACCGCTTCCAATTTATTTAATGTATCTATACGACGTCAAAGATTTTTTTACTGACCGCAGCTAGTAACATTTAATTTTTTGCTCGTCTCTGGCGTCGTCCAGAATTGCAGAAAACCCTTCACTGATTTTCGCATTTTTGCGTCATTTTGTATGTGAGATCAGGGATCAGGCGGGTGAGAATTTTAAAATCGCATGGTGGTTATCATCAAGAAATACTAATCATACTACAACTGCAATAAATGGAAGTAGACGTAAAAGGAGGATATGCGTTGGCTAGTACAGCACGGAGTTTACATACGTATGAATCGTAGAACCACAATGCGATTATTGGAATAATTACAAAAAACAGATATAATCATATCAACGTTAAGAAGCACACACGGTCGTCGTTTGAGGTTGTTTACCCGTTTAAGTACTACTGAAAGCATCATCGGTCTACAATGTCCAAAATTCTACAAAAGCTTATCATTGAAGAATATTCACATCATGAATTTGGACATAACACTATGTGGCGTAATTTGAAAAGTTTATATGCTTTCGTAAAAAGAAGCATATGAAAATATTGCTGTCTGTATGCGGAAAGTTTGGTTTCATATGCTTTAACATATATACCTGCCTACCTATATGTAATATGCATCTGTGTATGTATGCATATGCACAATGTACGTGTTCACACGCAAGCAAAGTGTAATCATGATTTTTTAAAAGTTATTTTACGTATCATCAGGGTTTCAACAACTGTCATTCCCTAATTTTTGCAAATTGTTGTATGATTTTTCTCAAATTAAATCCAACTATTTGAAATTAGTTGCCAGACACAATTTTCCTACAAGGATTTGTAGATACGTATATATATATATATATATTCGATTTTTACCAGTCCGGCTTATCACCACTGCACTACGGTGCGGTGTAATCAGTCTTCATAGACTATTACGTAAATTAAAATTTCTCACTGAAATAATAATAATGACGAAAAGTGCATATTTCCCTGTTTTATCAGCTTAGTACCAAATTCATTTAAACTTGTTTTGTTTCTTTGCTAATGATGTACGCCTTTAAAATTTCTACTTTTGTACAAAATTGTCTTTTTCCGTCTAGATTTAGATTATAGCAGAGGGAATATTGCTGAAAGGCATTGTGGGTGCACTGTGGCCTGGGGCACATGAAACGAAACTATAGCAGAGGGAAACAACATAGGCACGAGCTAATTATGATAGGACCCTGTAGATATGAATAATTGATAAACATTTCGGATATGATATGGGCTTACTACTTGGTGCGCTTTCACATCGAGAACCTAGAGTTAACCATTAAGAAACCTTCAATAAAAATGCATTGCCGATAATAGCTGCAAAAAATTTAATATTTGTTTTATATCCATTCAGAAAAGGAGCAAATATAAATATTGTAGAATTGTGCAAGCGCCGGAAACTTTTTAAACGGCATTTATATTTGCGTCCCGTTGCCTCTATAGACCTACCGCACGTCTAGTTTGTATTCTGTTGTTCTCACATTCATCATTCAGTAAAATCTTGATTTCAGAAGAACTACGCTGTTCTTGAGAACAATCTGGTTTCACTAAGGAACTTCCGTGGACGTAAATCTGTATACACGTTTTAATGGGTTTCCGAGAACGATGTGATGAGTGAATGAACGCATACCTACACGCTTGACTAATTGTTTGAGTGAGTAGACGTCGTACGTAGATCGAGGACTTTATAGTTTTGTTTAGTGTGTAAAAATAAAATGACTCAGAAGAAAATTAAAATATATATATATATATACATTCTATAATGCTGTATTTTCATTGGCGCACTGAGAATTGGGGCAAACTTCCAGATTCCAGGAGCTGACGGAGGTAGGTCAAAGGCTTCATCAAACCTGTTATTTTCTGTGTAATAATTGTACATGACCAGCGGAAGCAGTAAATGTTGACTTCAGAGGCGTTGAATGGAAAAACACTAAATGCTTGGCGCGTCCCACGGTTGGAATTATTTGGAATTACATCAAACCCTGTTGTATTCACGTTTAAAATCATGATTTCATGGTTAATAGCGGCAAAGGCGGTAAACTTCGAATTTTACATCATTTGCAGCAAAAATTTGATTTACAAAGAAAACAAGAGAAAACGAGTATCTACTGAAGGACAAGGATTCGGCCAAGAAAAATACAGAAAATAAAACAAATACACTTTAACGACCCTCGGTGGTGTTACCTTTTATAAAGTAGCATCTTGAACGTGTATACTAGGCGTGCATGGAGATTGGGGGCGAGAAAAGAAAATGCGATAAAGCCTCTTCGGCACACACTTCACATATACTGTAATTATACGATTTTATCTTAAAATAGCATGCATAGCAGTAGTGTTGATTGCCAGTATGGAAGCATTAAAAATTAGAGGATTTATGTAGGGAAATGCTGATAAAGGAAGATATTTTTGTTTAACTAAAAAGTAGATACTTTATAAATAAATTTTTACGGTTTGCCCAGTTAAAAGATTATGTCATGTATATATTTGACGTCGAAATACCAATAATAATTGTATGCATTTAATTTTTCATAGGTTTACACAAGTCGCCAGGAGAAAACTATTTGAATTTTGTCTACCTTCTCGTCCCGTCATGATTAGCTGTAGTTAATTTACTTATCAAGAGTTGACTAAATTGTTACAATTACAAAAGAAGGATGATGAATTCACGATCCTCAGGATGATGTTCACTCACAGTAGATTACATATCACATTATCATCATCATGAGTCATGGTCATGACAAAAAATAAAGAGCATCGTCATCATCTTCAGTCATGTTTGCAAAATGTACGGCTTTTTGGCATTGTAAACACTGTTTGGTTTTCTCGCTGCGCTGGTTGGGTTGGCTGGAAGGTTGCAACGACTAGAAAACAAGCTGTGATTACGCGAGGGCAAACGCTAATCTAATGTATGCATAATATGTAGTACGTTATATTCTAAATTGCAAGCAATATAAAAAGTATAAAGCCGACGTTTTTTATACTCTTTACTAGGCCAACTTGCATAGAAGCTTTGCAGCACAAAATGTATATTCATGCTAAATCTGAACAAAAAAACATAACAGCCAAGCCAGCGCTTCATGTGTATGCGATATGCGATTAGATGATGCATGGAGTACTCGTCACTCGTGGGCACAGCTACATATAGCTCGTCTAGAAAAGTAAAAAAAAGTTAAACAAAATTCAATTCTTGTGTGCATGTGTTCCTTCCTCACCATCATCATCACCGCGACGGCTGTATAGTTGACTGGTATGACTGTTCTGTAAAACAGTTTTACTTCACGTGACAAAACTAAATTGTATTGGGCTTTGTGCCTCTCTGTCTTTATTGAATTTACGGCAGTTCATGATAATAATATTTTTATGTGTGCATGAAACATTGTAATAAACACAAACCGACAAGCATTCATTCACAGCATACACGCTCACACTATTACTACTACTACTACACAACCGTCACTTGTTTTTAGTGTGGCCGTATAAGTTAGGTGTAGTACGTGTCTAAATAATGAATAATGCATCTAGCCTCGCTGGATAATAGGGACGTAGTGGCCATACATACATTTTCCGCTTCAGACTATTTATAAGCCTCCTTCCTGCAGCTGGATAATTAGCGAATAGCATGCGGTATTACTAAAAAATTCATATTTTCATATATAACACCATCGCGTATGCAAGAGCCCGTGTATTACAAGTCGATGGGAGGTTTTATGACACACGAATGACAAATAGTGTGACATTTGGAATTAGGAGAGCCTGGGTATAACATAACGAAATATTATTTTTTTCTATTTTGTATGCAAACAAAATTGCATCCAGCTCAAAGCACATAATAAAGGGGAAATTGGCGCAACATTGGCAAATCACTATTTTTTGTATGGAACTTTGGGGGAGGGGAAGTGGGGTCGTTCAATACCTATATGGGATTTTTTTTTTCGTGGGAAGGGATAACGCGTATGCTCCTGTGGTTAATATTAAAATCCAGTAATAAAAACAGGATTAGCATAAGTAAAGTTTTGTTGTGCCCTCTCTATACTTACATTTAGACTCGGATGTGGTTGCACTCAGAATGACACTGAATAAACAAAACGTACGCAATTTTTCCTGGCAGCGTGTGCAAACCGCTTTATCCCCAATTTCGCTACCAGAGACGTAGTCAGTTAGAATAGATAGGCAGTTGTAGAGTTTGGACTTATGACAGTAATAATTAAGCTTTCCATAAAAGAGAGCCAGAGTTGACGATAAAGAATCTGGAGTTAAATTAACACATTAAAATATTAACGAAACACAAGTTGCAGATAAAAGCAGGGGGATACAATGCCAAGCTTGTTTAAATAATGCCGTGCTCTCAGGGAGCAGTCGAAAGAGGAGACGATACGTGGTGCAAATAATGGTCTCTCTGGTGTTTGATGGTGTGTGTGGGTGACGACGTCGTCGGGTAAATAGTAGCAAGAAAAGGATGACCGACTGCGCGTGAAAAAAGCCAGTCAATGATGTATGGCAGTTGGCCACAAATAGTGTTCCTTCTCAGTAAATGATGACGATATCACACGACGACGAAACCATCATTACCACCACTATCATCTTGCATCATCACTCATCCCATCACGTAGTACATACATGATGCTTATGCTTACACACAATTCCCATCCAACAACCTATCATCATTATCATCATCATCCCAACCCCACTAATCTAGACAATCAGCGGAATTGCATTACAACAAAGTGCTGAGGCTTCAAGCTCCCCTTAACAGGAACTATCTGGTTATATTGGGTGTTTTCTGAATGAATCATTGTTTCTCCCTGTGTGTACCCAAGATATTTTTAAGCTTTCCAGTAATTCCTTTATTACATAACCCTGCATCCATTCAGACCCGGCGGTAATCAGACAAAGTCTGCTTGTTCGCAGAGTTCTCACAGGCAGGCAGAGAGGACCAGTGCAGGAGCAGCAAGCAGCAGATGTATGCAATCCTGGGAGTTTGCATCCCTGTATATGTGCGATTTCATCCATATGCATTAATATTCCTGCTAATAGCAGCTATTTATATATATGCACCATTTTATACCCAATATAGAGGAGTGACTCGTCGTCATCATATAACTCCCTATCTTTTTTTTGCCTCCCTATTCGGGCATATTGGCCATATATGCCCCATATTACACACGAACACACACACACACACTCTCTCTATATGATGCCAAGGAAGGAGAAAAATGAGGAAAATAACCAAATGTAAACAGCCGGAGAAGAAGCCAGGGAACGAGAAGAAAAGTAAGCAGGAAAGAGAGAGAGAGAGAGAGAGAGAGAGAGAGAGAGAGAGAGAGAGGGCCGATTCTCAAACTCCCTGCATACAACAAAACGAATCATTGTACTTGCACAAACACACACACACACACACTCACACTTACACATACGAGAGAACAGTGGGTTCCAACTTGCGACAATTATTATTATTGTTATTATTCCTTCGTTGTTGTACTGGAAGGACTAGGGAGGGAGTAGTGCCTTAAAATGCGAGTTTACTGCCATACAACTACTCTGTGAATTTTGTCTGAGTGTGAACTTAATTCCGTGTGCACTTCTATATTTTCCGCTGTGTACTCCAAAAACATTTTTGGGTAGGTCTCTCTCTCTCTCTCTCTTTCTGTATGTGTATGCTCTCTGTTCTCGTACGAAAAAAAAACTTTGCAAGTTTTACACACGAGTAAGCACGAAGTAATATGGAGTACTATATTGTGTGTTTAGTTGATTATACGAGTCCACACACAGCAACACACAACGGCAAGCTGGCACTCTCATGGGTTATGTAGGCATTACATTTTTTTCTGCTATTTTCATGTTCCAAGAGTCCCATGTTTGAGAGCTTTTATTCTCCATCTCGAGCAAGAAGAAAACGGAGCATACATTTACAGCGCGATTCATTTCATTACACGGCTTGACGATTATTGTTATTACAGAAGAACAATAATGCCTTACATGTGGGTATTAGTACTACTACCGACTTTCCAGCAGTTACAATAAGTTGTTTGTGTGTTGATTGTGAGATGGTGTGTTAGACCGTCTTAAAGTAGGCACTTCTCTGACTTCTTCACTCAAGACAGAGAGTCATAGTCATGTAGACACACAGAGAGAGATCTTTCTTTTTCTCTCTCGTCCCAATATAAATGGAACATACGTTATTAACAATAGTATATAAATAAAGGAGACTAGTAGAGAGAAACACTCCTCATTCTTCTTCTTTCTTTCTAGCACGACTATACCACAACGACGACTAGTCTTATTTACGAAAGCGAGTCCGGCGTTTCGTTAGTCGAGAGTTGGATTGAAAGGAATAAATAGCGGCAGAAAGCTCTTAACTCACCTTCAGGTGTGCACAGACGTTCGTCACGATAGAAAGTACAGAAAAGGAGTGTGTGTGTACCCTCATAACTCTAATAAGCTCGCTTTTATTTTGTCGGCGAGACGAAACGTGTAGATACGGCGATATAAAAAAAACAGTACATTTTTTAGACATGCTTTGTACATACATACATACATGAATACTATATAGAGCGTTCGTGGTGGCCGTGTGCTAACTTGCATGCAGGATAATAATAATAATAATAATAATAATAGTTGGAAGAACAACAACGGACATACTGCTGGACAAAAGTACGTTTTATGCTGTTTTACCGTTGCTGGAGCGTAATAATATTTTTTACCAAAATAAAAGAAAGGACCATACAAAAATATATACTTCCAGGCGAACAGCAACAAACGTATGAATATACGTACGGAGAACGAGCTCGACGACAACGCACGACCACAGAGATATTGCATTAAAAAAACGTCCTTACTCCCTACTAGTCCCTACAACACTTTCATTTCGACTTTCTGGTCAATGGTCCTCCTGGACCTTCTTCTGTTTCATGTGTGTGTGTGTGGTGTGTGTTCTACAGTGTGGACTAGATAGAACATCATAATAATAAGTATTCCAAGGTATTTACCATGTACGTACGACCATCGACGTCCGTCCAAGTCAAATATTCCCCTTGACTAACTGTAACATCGTTTTGTTTCTAAATTTAAAATTAACTTGAGGGGAGAGCGAGGGAAGAAACCGTTTGGGTCTGATTTTATTGTGATGGAGTTATTTGTTGAAACCGCTGGCCATTTTCCAAGATTCGCGGGGATCTGGAGTTGATAAGAGAAAGTGATAATTGTGTACTGATAAGTAAAGGGATATTCTGTGTTAATTTAATCCGGATTTCGAAAAAAACGAAGTTTTTATGTTGTTGGTAAAATTCGTTACGTTTATTGAGGAACGCTAAGTGGGGTTGTTTACCTGTTGTGGTTATTAATACACGACGCTGCTGGAACGGCAGAGTAGATATTTACATACATGATATAAAGCAGGGACAAGCACTGGGAGCGATTTTGTTCGAGCCAGCGAATGCATAAAAATAGACGAATACAAGCGTATTGTCAGACAACTACTTTCGAGCCATCAGCATCAACAATTTTTATTTACAGGAAAGTATCCGTAATAATTTGACCGCTGCTGTGTTTATGTAGACGAACGACCATAAAGAAATTCTAAAAGGCCCGAGTTATATCGTCGTCGTAGTCATCCTGCACAGGATATATTTCCAATATACGGAGCTGACGTCAACCCGAAGCAGCAGCCAGAAAATGTTCGAGAACTCTACAGCAACAGCTTTAAGTCAATGGGCGCATGTGCCTTGGGAGTTTGAGAATCCGCCAACATTTCGACCAGCCTGGTTTGAGAAAGTGGACGATCCAGGATGGAAGACGTACATGCGAGTGCACAAAAACATCCCATTTTACGCCTCCATTCTCTACCTTGTGGCGATTTTTGGATTGAAAGCGTACATGAAAAACCGGCCTGGTTTCGAACTCAGAAAGCCCCTTGTCGCATGGAACTGGGCGTTAGGAGTATTTTCAATGATTGGCTTTTTTCGAATGAGTCAGGAGTTAGTGTACGTGCTGAGCTTACCCAATGGATTTCATAAAAGTGTTTGCATACGAGAAGGTCTCAACGAGCCGCTTGCATTTTGGGCTGTCCTCTTTGCGCTATCCAAGTTTGTCGAGTTGGGCGATACAATCTTCATTGTGCTGAGGAAACAACCTTTACTCTTCATTCAATGGTACGTTTCAATACGATTCTTTTACATAGATTTCCTCTTAGCTTTCAGCTTTGTCTGTCTGTGGGGTGCTTCCGCCAAGTAGCATTGGGTGTATTTATCATCAAAATGTTTTTCTTTTTTTTTGTGCAGCACCGCACAGTAGCACAAATTGCCTTGTAGTTTGACATTTCGACAGCTATCTCTCTCTGTATTTTCCAATGAGTTATAACCGGACGGATACTATATTAATTTATGATTATCCTTTTTATTATTATTTAAGTTTTACTTTTGTAATGAGCGATATGGCGTTGTTCATAGATGATTGCATTCTGGCAGGGTTAATTATATTAGCAAAGCACACAATCGCTTCATTAAAACATTTCAGGGACTTTTTAGGGAAGCAAGATTAAATTTTATGGTAGGTCACAGAAGAATTTTACGAGCAACGGTTAATTAGTACTAGCTTATTGTCCATTATGTGTGCGTTTTTACGTGGGTAGGTAGGTAGTCGGGGGGCTGTTAGCGAGCTTTCGTGATTGTGGTATCTTTATTTCTTTTTTCTCAGCTTGTCCCAGTTACTGGGTGGATCGATATTATTACCCGTCCAAGTTAAAGCCTCTCATAGAGGCAAAAGGGGGATGGATATACCATGCAATCTAGACAACAAACAATGCACAGCTTTCTACGTTGATCTATTAACACTTTTAAATGAAAGGCAGGATTGTTGATGAAAGGGTTTAAGTTGGGTTATTTAATTTCGTTAAATGAATGAGCTTGTTTTATCTAGACGCAGGGTGCCTTGCTTTGTGGCAATTATAAGGGAGCCTTAAAGTCCTCAAAAGGTGCTGTCTGCTCCTTTGTTTTGTGAAACTATTTAACATCAGTAATCTTCTCTCCTACGAAATAACAATCGCCGTTGGCTATGTGCCAAAGACGATTTAGCTCTTTGTTGTACGCCTAATCAGAGTAATTGCCTGTCGATTGATTGAGAAGCACTTTATCTCGGTATATTAATAGCTGGTCATCTCCACAAATTGCTTTTTATCTATGCGTAAATGTATGCATATTGGAAAATAATTGACAAAGTTTTTATGTTTTTGTAATTTTATCAGGTATCATCACTGCATCACAATGTGCTTTGTCTGGACGATTTACCCATACTCTGAACCTATTCAACGATGGTATGGCGTAATGAATTTCGGGGTCCATTCCATCATGTATCCATATTTTGCATTGCGTGTAAGTTAATTACGAAACATCGTCTTGCAATATTACGATATAAATTTCCGGTTGATAATACGAATGCACAAGGTCCACATATGGGATAACAAAATTGTAAATGATGTGGAGAAGCGATAGCTTCCAAATAAAATTTATGTGTGACTCTATATTTTTGCTAGTTTTATCTTTATTGTATAAAGTTATGGTTGGCTGGCTTTGCGCATTAACCGAATTTGCGATTTTTTTATTGTATAGGCAATGAAAATAAAGGTTCCAAGAAAATTAGCGATGACATTAACCTCCCTACAACTTACCCAGATGGTTATAGGAATGTCTGTGAACGTCTACTCACTATATGTACTCTGTAAGTTACAAACACATTATTTTCGCCACTGTTCTTGCTTTGGACCTATTAATCCCATTTGTCTCCTGCGCTTCACTGGAAATATAGACCAATTTTTCTCCTGGCGCTTTAAAACATTAAGCTGCGCCGTTTGAGTTCAATTTATCTACATTCCTCATCAGTGAAAAAGTGGAGCGATGTAGATTATGACATAAATGACACCTGACATGACAATCTCGATTTTTCTTTTTTACTTTCAGCTGTAAGACATGAATTTTGTGCAAGAGACAGCTATACAATCAAGTGGAGTATTGGAGTCTACTCGTCATTTGTCCTCCTGTTTGCAGACTTTCTAATCAATCGATACTTTCCAAAAACGAAGCCAAAGAGTTCGTAATTTATCTTGCACTTACATGAGTAGTACCAAAGGAAAATATAGTTTAAGGTTGTAATACCATCAATTGTATAATAATACAAGGTGTTTGTTAGTCTTGTTCATCGCTAAAAAAAATCAAATTCGGACGAGGAAACTTGGTGACAGTAACAAGTAAATGACAAGTGAGCCGGGTGATTAAATTTTGAAAAGCATTTCTTCACCAGTATTTCCGTTCACAGATATGCATATACATAAAAGCACAAACACGCAAATTTGGTGCTTCTCTTTGTGTACTAATTAACTAAATGAATTTATGATAAAGTGGTCATTACAACTTTCCTTTTGTCAAGACGCTGCCAACAAAGTTACTAAAATATTTCGTACATGCAGAGGTAGGACTGTAGGACGATTTCTATAGACGATTTTATAGGTATATGCAGTCAGATCAAAGCCACCATATTTTTTGCCAAATATATTAGTCTTTTATGTTACCTAAATTGTAAATATAGTTTATATTTATTGTTAGTGATGCCGATATATCATTGAAATTTTGTAAAATAGAAAACTGCTGATAAACAGAAGATTGATAAGAAATTGAAAACTTTGACATTCATACAATTTGCTTAAGTAATAACATGAACTTGGAGCTCCATTTTCATTTTCTTTCGTAAGCTAATGGTGTCTTTATTATAATGATAAATCACATATTAACATGAGTGGTCTAATTGTGTACATATGTGTGCATTATATAGGGTTTGTACATAAGCACGTTCAATTTGGGATTTTCTTTCAAGTGTAAAAATATACAGTAGTTAGAATAGTTTATACGAATCTTCGTTTGCGGTATGGGGCATTTACCAGTGCATTTACTTAAAATATTTTTCCTGGAAAAATATTCTTTGACGAATTCTGCCATTTGCAAGTGATTATAATATCGGATTATTGTATAAACTGCATTTAAAACTAAGGAAAATTCCGTTTAGATTGAAAATACGTAGTTTCCAGTCTAAAAAATATTGATAGCCTTCTAATATCGTTGGCTTACTCGTGATCAGGAAAGTACTGCTTGCACTGTTTCCAATAATATTTGGGCAATTAAAAATTATAACGGTAATTTCGTACTAAACCAGGTTGGATTCAAATTACAAATGTGCCTACTTTTAAGACGGCGTGTATCTTGCTCGCATTAACACTATAAATAGCGCCTTGAAATAACTTTTAAATCTGAAATTTTACTAATATAGAAAAAAATATTTGTATGAAATTTGTATTGTGAGACTATATAGAAGGTTACGGGAAAACTTCTCTTTGTGCTTAGCTCCACAAATGATTAAGAGATTTCTTATTGTCTATCCATCAGATTGTAGAAATAATAAAAACTATCGTTAATACTTGTTATCTTGATAAGCTGACGATGATGCTCCACGATCTCATTGTAATAAATGTTATATGAGTTTATTACGAAATCATACCATTTATGTATATGAAAACGAGCAGTTACCATTGTTGACAGTCGTGAAATAATAATATTAATATTGGTACTGATTATACGGATGATGATGGTATAGCAAATCAACAATGAGCACTTTTGAGTAGTGCTTCACTGTGTCTTTTCGCGTTACCAGAAGATAATTTTAAGGGACAGGCTTCCTGTCTCTCTCTCTCTCTCTCTCTATTGCAAAGGGAAAGCAATAATGACTGAATTTCAATAAATATTGAAAATCAAAATATTTATTGTATTGCCCAACGACAGCGTACATCTATATATCTAGGTTATATGATAAATGTACAAGAAAACGGTTATGCCTTCACCGGGGAAGACATTCTTTACGATTGGTATTGGTACTCTTGACGAACAGGTTGTTGTGCAGATGCAGGGAAGCAGAATAATATTATTATTATAATAGTAAGGTACGTTAAAATCCGGAAAGTTTTTATATGGGACTAAGATATATAATGTTCGATCAATTCAATACGAAATACGATTTTCTTTGGCAGATTCACAGTAGAAAATTACAAACTGTAATCCGTTTCTGCACGGGAGCAGTCGCCTTTTTTTCTGATTAATTCATGGTCCGCTCCTCCAATTTCTTTTTGCAAACAGATTTGATTCCTCGTATTTTTGTGGTTGCATTAAAAAATTATTCTAGCATAGCTAGCTTCGTTGAGATCCTTTTGGCTTTCATGTTGAGAATTTAGTATGCTTATAAAAAAAGTAAAATATTGTTAAAAAATAAAAATATATGTCGTTATACCCTCTTTACAATAAAGAATAAATATTATGTGCGTAAACCACAGAGAAATAAAATTTTCTCGAGATGCTGTCAGTCACAAAAGGTATTTTGTCACTTGTGATTTTAGCGTAATTTATCCCTATTTATACACTTTGGAGCGTACCACGTATATGTACAGTGTAACAGGAAGATCAGGGACGCAAAGTCTATCCATATTATATTTACTCACTTTCTTGTCATTATGTGTACATTACTTTCGCCGGAAGTAGTGTATTTCAATTCAAGGGTTGATTTCGGGATGATCAAGTTTCGAGTTTGTGTAAATTTTCAAAATGACTTCAATCTTGAACTGCTTGTGTTAACCTTGTGATGCGGGAAGCGAAGGGAAAACATCGTTTCGACCCATTTTCTTCCCTTTAAAACACCTTGTTAATGTTGTTACTCTGTATACCTTTCGTGAGATCTAAACTGTGTGTAATTTTGAGTATAAATTCAGTTCAGATTGGGAATATGCATACTTATATATATTCAGTTACATCAACGATATTGTACTCAATTAAGTTTAAATAGTCTATATTTTACAAAGGAACAACATGGGAGGATGTAAACGGAAGATCTGTAGCCGTAAAGTGTACTGTGTACTTGTAAGTTATATTATTGTTGTAAATTATGACTAGAATAGAGTAAAAAAAATATTCAAATACGACAAGTATATATAATAAATCTGACTCCTCAAGATGAAGCAAGTGAGTAACATCATCAGTGATAGTATATGAATTACAACATTACTAATCTTGTCAAAATCGAGTATGATTAAGATATGTACATTTAGATAGTAATTAATTTAGCCTGGTAGCGTGCTTACTAAACACATTCCTAAGTTTAAAAGGAAAGCTGTATCAATCAGTGTAAGGTGCTGTCGTTTGTAAATCTGACCAAAAATATGGATATTTTTGTCACTGATGATTGACTGTTGTTACTATTAATATATTATAATTCTAAACAATTTGATATTCTTATTTTAATAATAGTTTAAATGTACTACAGTTTATGTTGATGCTCGGACGAAGGTTGTAGCTCATAGATAAAAAAAAACTTGATTGGAAATTTACTGTTCGTGGAAAAATAAAGAAATTTAAATATGTTGCGTACGCAGTGCTTAATCGGGAGAGGAGTAACTACAATTTATCGCTGTAGCTTTTGGTTTAAGGCTACCACTATTACATTAGCAAATTGCCATAAGATCATTACTAAATCAATAAGGGTAAGAAGGAATGCATAATATTCCATATATTATGCATATGCGGGGGCGGGTCCAGAACATGATGTCACACACACGTGGTATCTTTCTGAATGACCGTAGAAACATCAAGTAAACAAATAATAAATCATCAAACACGATTCTTCCTCCGTAAATTAATAATGCTCACTCGCAATCAGACGACCAACACCAATGCATGCGTTAAAACATTATCGCGATTTTTACTTTTATACCATATAAAACATGGGTGAAAAAGTTTTCAACTGCATCTGGATCGTCATAGCAACCATGCCCTGGTA
>JAHZNE010007283.1:0-16171 GCA_027744055.1 Callyntrura sp. NNG-2020 | reverse complement strand
AATTTATCCCATTTTGAATTTATCCCATTTTGAATTTATCCCATTTTGAATTTATCCCATTTTGAATTTATCCCATTTTGAATTTATCCCATTTTGAATTTATCCCATTTGAATTTATTTATGGTGATTGGTTATCTACTGGTATAACTGAATTTTAAAATTTCAAGTAGTTATTGAGTTATCGTACAGGTTAACGATCGACGGGACGGACAGATTGATGTAGGTGTATGCATAAAGGTATGACTTTGTAAACTATAATAAAGTTGTAACGCTGGTTTTGAAGACATTGAGAAAAACCCGTGTGAATTTATTAGACCGAATCGTTGTTGTATGAACCAAATTTTTTGTTTGCGTTGATGGTGTAAGAGCTAATCGCGAATACACTCTGACGAAATTAGTTAGGAGTAACTGGTACTACCACTGCTCATTTTACTGGTTGTTGAACACTTCATCTTGCTATGTCTGCTGGGTCCATTGATAATTTCCATGCCAGGAGACGCATGCTTAGCGAGCCAATTTAAATCTTCAAAAAACTCTGCAGCGGAAGTGGTTGAACCGCAGCTGGAGCCATTCAACAGTTTTCGGAGAAACTTGTTATCTGGGAGGACTCCTCCACCTCGTTTATCAGGGTCGGAACTGCTACAGGGTAATTGTAACGGTTTTTGTGGCATTCTGTTGGGGCTTAGAGGGATTTGATCCCCTGAACAGCCAGGGTAGCCGGGATAACATGGGTAGCTAGGAGGAAAAGAGGGGTAGCCAGAAGTGTTACCATCATTAGGTGAGACCGTGTAAAAGTTGCAATTGTTGTAACAAGGTGGTCCACCCCCACCAGCCCCCATACCACCACTTAATGGAGGTGGACATCCCTTGGGTACACGAAAAACTTGCTTGGAGGAAGGACCGCATACCGGTGGAAATGGAAAGCCGGCTGGTCCACCAGGAGGGGGACAAGGTGGAGGTGGCGGGGGAAATCCCCAGGGAGGAGGGCACATTCCCGGTGGGGGACCATACATTCCTGGGGGAGGAGCACACATCCCCGGTGGAGGATACCAGTGCGGATGGGGATATCCACAGGCCCACGGAGGTGGTGGTGGAGGGCAACATCGGGCCCACGGCGGCTGCCTTCGAAGTGGTAATCTCACTAGACGAGCTTGATCTAGTGGATTGATAGAACCATTTCTTGGAACCCCGTAAACAGGATTGCTGGCGTTGAAAGACTTTGGTGTTGCGTTACTGACTGATGCGGGCCCACTATTACCATCGCCAGTTTTCTGTTTAAAATTAGATGAAACTGTAGTGCTTTTGGTGGAGGAGTTAGTAGTAACGGCGCTGAGTTTGGATTTTTTCGTACTTCCACTTTTGCCTGTTGTTGCCAAACTATAATTCGCTCTGGTGGAATTAGCTGAACTAGACGTGGAGGCCTTCTTATCCTTCGCCATGTCATGTAAGACTTACGGAGTTGTCCAACTAAAAATTTTGAAAGTTTACCGCCAATTGGAATTTTGTTTCAACATTTTGTACGTCTGTGCAATTTTGCATGAAGAAAAACAAATACAAAAAATGAATGTTAGAGTGTAAAAGGAAGATTTTACAAGAGTGAAAAACAATTTCAATGCCATGGAGGTCTTAAATGACAATTTAATAACGAAGACACTGACAACGAGCACAAGTTTTGACAGCAGAAACTTTAATGTGGTGGTGGCACCGCAGTTGTTAGCTGCGACGGACGAATCAGTTGTTGTGGACTTATCAAAATGGGATGTTGTATCGCAGTTGTGGTAGGATTCATCATTTGAATAAGTTTAGTTTGAATGGCACTTCCAGCAGCAGGTCCATTGAAGGATAGTGACGGGGTGGAGGATAAAAGCTGCTGGGAGGGGTGAACTAATCGGAGTATCCGAATGGGGCCATGTTGATTTGGGGGTTGTTGGGACACAAACGGTAGAAATTTGACGGGTTGCTGTAGCGGAGGTGGTGGGGCCGGTGGCAAAGCCTGCAGCACCGCCTTTGTAACTACGGGTTGCCGGAGAAAAGGGTTACATGGTAAGGCCACCTTGTTATTGGCGACACTGCTATTATTATTAAGAGGTGGTAATATTATTCCACCCATCTTGCTTGCCACCCGGGCTCCACCGACATTGTTGGACACGATTATTGGTAACTGCATAGAAGGGGGACACCCTGTAACTGTCCCTCCATTTAAAATTCCCTGGGGAAAAACCTTTACTATTGTGGTTGGAGAAGCCGCTTGATTCGAGGGTCCTCCAAGGACAGCGAAAGGCGTTGCAGAGTTTGACGAAGTCGGCACAAGGACGGGCTGTCCCTGGGGGAAAACGTGGGGGAGAAACAACGTTGAGTTTTGGTGATGTCCTGCATCACCTTCGACCCCCCTGGGGCTACTACCGTTGATAATGATGCCAACTTGGCGCGGTTTTCGGGGATGACTCTGTGAAAGGAAAACTGTTGATAATCTAGTCAAGGCTTTAGACCAAATGCTGGTTACCACTTATATCGTAGGTCGTGACATTCTCAATTACTGACCTTCGTTAAATATTTATCGGGAACATCGTCATCATTATCTTCGTCCGGAGAATGGTAGTCGTCATCGTCATCATAATTGAGATACTTTGCCTTTCTCTTCCTTCTCACAGTTCTCTTCCGGTAGTAGCTTTCCGCTGGTTTTTTACGGTGGTAACCCCGTCTACCCCCGTGTTCTAACACGCTTTCATCGTCCAGTACGTCGTTATCAGCGATGGTCGTATTTGTTCTCGTTTTTATGGACTCCTGGTAACCTTCATACAAGCCGGCCGGTTTTTCGTCTTCCGACGGCAACTCGGCCAACTGAAGCACTTCGTCTATCTTCTGACGGATTGTTTGAGGGCTTCCAAAAGCACCTCTTTTTGAAGGCGTCGTCCGACTTTCCGGGAATCTACTACGTAAGCCCTCTTCAATATCTCCCTCCTCATTCGGAGGTGGGCCCCAGCGTGGGGTAGATTGAGAGGACGAGAATGTTGTCGGTGGCACCAGTTCCGGTGTACTCCGTCCACATCCCACATTTCTTGTCATTTTTACCTGACTTCTGCGCGGACTCGGGCCAATTGTAAAAGTTGCTGACGAGGAGACATAGCGGGGAGGCGGTGGTGTCGGAGGGGATGTTGATTTTGTATTGTCATGCCGCAACGCCAGTTCATTGATCCGTTGCAAGAATTTCGCTGGTTGCTTGGGTGGCCACCACTCTGTCCCCGAAGAAGCCCGGGGACTGAACACAAACGGGGTCGCTTTTTGCTCATCATCAAACGCCTCCGGAGAAGGTAAATAGTTGAAATCGTTCGGAGGTGAAATACTCTCCAACCCGTGAATATCCTCCATAATATCTCTTCGCCTCCCACTCTCTCTCCCATTTTTTCGCCCTTCCCTTGGGGTCTCCCCATGAAACCAATACTTTCTGAAGGGATTTTCCGCAAACAGCTTTTCCAACCGATCCTTGTGAAGTCTCCCCGCCAATGGAGGCACTTTCCCTTCTCGGAAGGGATTCCGGGTTTGCGTCATCGCCGAGAAGACATTCACTTGGTCCTGTCCAGCTCCCCCATCACCACTTTTTCTTTTGGTAGGATTTGCATTTGGGTTGTTTTGTTCTTCCAATGTCATATTCGGGTTTGGTGGGTATGGACCACCACCCTTTTGGGGAAACCTTCCACTATCACTACTTTTTCTATTTGGTACGCCCGTCGTCCCACTACTTGGGTTACCTTTACGACCCTCACTGGAGCCTGCTTGAAAATTGTTAGCTGCTCCTCCTCTCTGGTTCTGAGGATCGCTAGCGGTCATCATTTCTGCGTCCACATACATTTCATCATTTTCATCCCTTTCTATCCCCTCATTCGGTATCATTTGCTCCGCCATTGAAAATATCTGCGCGGATTGTCTTCTCCCTAAACCTGGGAGGGCACCAGGCGCCGCCAAGTAACTGGATCGTCTCCCTGAAGTTATACTCCAGCGACGTCCAGCCTCTTCTTCAATTCCCAAATACGTTGGTTCCTTTTTTTCTTCACCCGCCATACCTACCCGATTTTCAGTCAAGTCAGGAACGGTATTGTCAAACGGTAAATTTATTCGTTGTGTCCTTTCGGGTTCGCCTGAATCTTGATTTTCTCTTTTACTTTGCTGCCCCTGTTGACCTTGCTGTGCTGCCTCCGATCCCGTATGGGTTTTACAGTCCACACACTCGTCTTTCATATCTTTTATAGCTCTTGCAGTCACATCACTCAGTCCTCCTTCCCCAGGGACTTGGCAACCCTCGCTCGCCACAAAGTTCCCCCGTTGATCAAAACTAAATTGGCAACTTTGCTCGGCTAAACGGATCAGTTCCTGTTGTATCCTCAGCTGGCTCTCCATGTCCATCGCACTCCCTCCTTTTATATTCCACCGATCCGATATCTTGGCTCCAGGACCCCGCTCGTTATCCAAATCCCGACTGATTTTATGCTGAAACAACTTAAAAATATCACTCCCAACGTCCTTGTACCTCAGCATCAGATCCATTAAGTTTTGGTGAGGTCCAAAAGGTCCTCCTGAGGTGGCTGAGCACAGTGGTTGCTCTCCGCCTTGCGGTTGTGAGGAGGAGAATGTCTTCCACGTTCCCTCTTGGTTACAGTCGTCCTCCCGTATTTGCTCCTTAAATTGTTCCATCAATGAACAGTCCTCATCCAGTCGAGTCACACTACTTGGAGGACACTCCACGGTGGATCTTCCTTTTCTCTGCTCTTGCTCCCAACACCGCCTCCCACTCCTCATCCCCCTCTCCGAATCCCTACCTCGGCACTCGTCCTTCTCCAAATCCATGGCGGCCCCTTCAACACACATTATTTCATCTGAGCAACATTGCGTAGGTCGTTCCCGTCTGGGCATCACTTTGTGACACAGGACACCACATGGCCTTCCCGCCACCGCAATTTCGGATGGACCCAACCCATCCTGCTCCCCAGTATCCGCCATCAACTCATGTAATGGCTTCCTTCCCTGTCAGATAAATGGAAAGAGCAAAAAAATGACAATGGACTCGACGACTCCTTTTTTACACGTGACATCAGTGAATGATCAACTCACCATCTTTTTTCTGCAAAACAGGTCAAATTTTCTGTTTTCCCACTTGAGCGTATTAATATGTTTGGAGCATCGACTTCCAATAACCACCAGGGGCTCTCTCACCCGCCCATAATCGACACACTTAAATCGCTTCTCAAGATTGGTTACAACGACGTAGCTATTATACATCGTCAGCTCGTACGTTTTGCAGACTCGCAGACCATCCATGTGATACAGGGCGACGGGGTAACCGACCGGGAGTTTCATCCGAGTTCCAATTGCTTCGAGAACAGTGTTCATGTTTTTCTTCTTCTCCATCGGGATGTGGACCAAGCACGGTTTTTCGTTCTCCATTCCGTTGCGGTACACGTAAATATTTACGGGATGACAGAGTCTCCAGGTGGGGGGCGGGGGACAGTAGGAACTGTTAGCTATAAACGGATGACTCCCGCTGCTGCCTCGTTGAAGGGGAAAGCTGTTCCTACTGTGAAATTCATTTTTCTCTACGCGGGGAGAATTTTCCTGGGGACCTTGATAAGCTGTCTTACTTTGGTTGTTGCCCGAACTTTGCCCGACGTTGGCGGAGCTTGTGGGGTTCTGTGGGTAGGCGGATCCGGGTGCTGCTGCTGATGCTGTATAATTTGGGCGACTGCTTTCCAGACTTTTTCGTTTTTCTGGGGTGTTAAGTGCCGCACCTCCAGCGCTGTTATTGAATCCTCCACTGGTCGAATTCTGCGTTGGAGCATTAGAGGGCGCACCAGTGATGCTATTCACTACGATACCACTGTTATCATTACTTCTTCTATTTTGCTGATTGGTAGAAGGACTACCTGATGGATTTCCCTCTCTACTGAAGTCGTTACTTTTATTCTGTTGAATATTATAGGCTCCTCCATCATTATCATTGTTTTTCCCGTTGGATGAGGGCATTGGAGAGTTAACATGATTTGTACCACTGGTTTCATTACTTCTTCTACTCTGCTGAGGAGTCACCCTTCCTCTTCCGTCATCATTGCTACTTCTATTCTGCTGAGGAAACTCCCTGCCTCCACCATTGATACCTTCATTCCCGCCAACATCCTGAATTTCGTTGTACTCATCAGATGGTCCATCATTATCTTCTTGCGTTCCATACCCCATTTAGCAACTTGTTCTAGATATATACGCTATTCTTTACATGAAATGGCAGAAGCCTATGATCTTTGACCTACACAAGGGAACTCTATGGATTTATGAAAATTTTGTTTGTCAGTTACAAAACGTTGACCTGGCGGAACATCATAACTGGAAGATATATACAAAATATTAAAGAATCAATGGAAAACCGCGGTAGTTATAAGACAAAACCGACAAAACACTAATGAATTATGAGTAAATAAAATTCAACTTCGATTCACTTTAAAATTCAAGGATGTTATGAAAAATAAATTAATGAAACAAACTTCCTCACCTTCGTGTCACACACAGCCATAGAGACTTGCTGTTGACTTTAGTAAAATCTAGGATGATGTTGACAATAAAAAATTTCAGTTCACCAGTATTGCACGCGCCCACGCCAATAATTTATTTTTATTGGGGACGAAACCAGTGTCGGTTTTTTGTGACGTTCGTAAATTTTAAATAAACAGCTTTACCGATAATGGACAAAATTTCAGTAGACCCATCATCAGATAATCTTCCAACGTCGTCACCCCCCTCAGCATTTTCTTCTCCATCAACGGGAAGTGCCAGCATTCTTAGCGTTATTGGAGGTAAAATTCGAACACAACTTTACGAAACATTTATCAAACCGCCGACGTTTCTCCATTCGCCTCCAGTTCATTCGCCCCTCCCTCCTTCAGGCAACCGCCGACAGGATCACGGGGACTTAATCTATCCATTTTCTACAGTAGTATCGCCTACCAGCCCAAACGAATCGGAGAATGTCGATGAACTTTACATTTTGGAAGAAAAGATCAGCGGATTGGAACACTCGGTGAAAAATATTCTTCAATCCCCGGAAACAGAGGAGCCTCCACCCCCGCTGACTCCTTCCCCCATAACACCAATTGGAGGCGTTGACTGTGAATCGATTTCTGGTGATAGAGTGGTCCCACATTCCTACGAGGAGCTGGATAATCTACTACTTCCGCCGCTGAACAGAATGAAAGATAAAATGCCCCCTGGAATTTATCAAGAGTTGCTGGCTATTTACGAAAGTCAAGTGCTTCTGACGGACGGTGGCATTCCAAGAGGTTTGACAAATACAAACAATGTCAACAATTACGAGGGGGGAAATACAATAGACGCCAGCACTACAACTACAACAAGTGATCATGGTGGTGATGGGATGGAGCAGATGCAAAATAGTAAAAACAAAAACAGAAATGTTCGAAAGGAAATGCTTAAGTGGAATCGGGATTAGACAAAGTCACGTGACACGATTTTGAATTAATTTGCGCAAAATAAAATTTTCAAAACAAATCAAACTTTTCCCAAACGATTAGCGATTTAATCTTCGTTAAGTATTTTAGTGTATTTATGTATAGAAATGATAAATTAAGGTAATTTGACAATATTTTATTCGCTCGGCTTCCGGCCTGGATACGGATGCTGAGGATAAGGGTGAGGAACGTACTCGTTCTTCTTCCCCCCTTGCTGTCCTTTATTTCCCCCGCCAAAAAGACCGGCTAGAATGCCACCACCGGAAGATCCCCTCTTTGGTGGTACGGGTTCTTCTGTAGGAGGATCTGTGGAGTTGTCGTCTTCACCACATTTGCCCTGAGTGGAACAGGCAATGTGAGTGTTAAGATTGTTGAAGACACCGGTTCCAGCGAATTTCAAGGAGCCGTCTACCACCCCGGCGAGATTGCCCACGGCTAAGGACCCAAATAAATTGGCTAAACCTTGAACGGCGTCGTTAGGATTGTCCGTAGTGGAGGTTAACCTTGTTGGGGGAATGCGAGGATTGGCGATCAATCTGGGGACGAATTCGTAGGGATCTTCGGTGGAGCTAGCATTTTCAGAGGAGACAGTAGTGGATTCATTCATCTGGCGAATTCGCTGGAGCTCTAGCAGAAGTTTAATTTGCTGAAGACGTTGATATTGCAAGAATGCCTGGTACTGGGGATTGACAACTTCGGAAGATGGAGCCGCACCTGCAGCAAGAAGAGGTTTCACAGTGGTACTGGTAGTGGAAGTGGTTATGGGAGCATCAATGTAGTCGTATTCCTCCGGAGGGGGCGTCGTGGTGACTTGTAGAGGGGAGAGTTGCTGCTGCTGTGGATTATATCCGGGATGAAGGGGTTGTTGGGGGACGTAACCAGGTTGGGGATAATAGGGTTGTTGTTGCTGTTGAGGAGGGGGGTAATAGGGCTGATGAGGTGGGACATATACTGGTTGTTGATACTGTGGTGGCACATAGCCAGGTTGTTGTTGGTGCTGCAGTTGTTGGAATTGTGCAGGTGTGAGGGGCGCGGCAAACGGAGGTTGCTGCTGCTGAGGAGGAGGGTAATACGCGGGAGGAGCTTGGGGTTGAGGGGGTGGAAAATACGGATTATAAGCGGGCTGGGGCTGATTTGGAGGGTAAAATCCTTGATTTTGCTGGAAAGGAGCAGGGACTGAAGGCTGCACAGTGGTTGTACTCCTTCTTCGTCGACGTCTCACTGTCGTCGGTGGTGTCATCGTGGTCGTTGTCGCCCTTGCCGTTGTTGGGAACCGGTCCGGATAATCTGGATCATAATCATAGTACTCTGGGGTAGTTGCAACGTCAACAAGAATTGGTATCGATGGTCTGGTTGTTTGTTGAATGGGAGGTGGTGGTGGTGGGGCTCCTCCTCCTTCTCTATCCTTTTCTTCCAGCAGCTGGAGATAATGTAACGCCAATTTTTGCTCATCCGTTAATGGCTTATTACTTGGCAGCGGTATCGCATTGGACGGAGGGAAGTTTGTTGCTGCTGGTCTTGCAGGTGGAGGCGGGGGTTGTCTTACCGGGGGTTGTCTTACGGCAGTATTTGGAGGGGGAATATGTGCCGCCGCTGGGGGCGGTCTAAAACCTCCTCCCCCTTGCACAGGTGGTCTCTCTGTTGGTAAATCATAATAGTCCGGTTCCGGTTGGAATGCCGGCTGAAAGGGAGCTTGAGTCGTTCTTGGTCTCCTCCGTCTCACCCCATAACTCCCCCCTCCTCCCTGTCCTTGTGCCGCTGCTCCTCCATATTGAGTGTTACCACTATTTTGAACACCTCCTCCAATATTTTTATTCTTATTCCAAACGCTCCCAATATTTAACGGGGGACTCACCGGTCTTCGGGTAATGCTTGGCGGAGGCGGTTTTATCTTATCCGCCGTATTTGCCAGCGACTCACTCCCGATGCCGACCAAGTACTGTCAACCAAACAAAATCAAATTAGCACCAGTGCATTGCCCAGTTATTTTTATAATGCACAACTTTTGTATCACTTACACTTCCCAGCACTCCGGATTTCCCTGGAACCTTCTTGTACTCCCTGGTCGCATTACCCCCTGCATCAATTGTACTCGCCACCGCCGAAAACAACTTTCCTATCTCACTATCTGCACTACTACTTACATTTTTTCCTTCTGCACTAATTTTTGCACTCTTACTTGCCCCATCCCCACTACTGACGGTAACATCCTCCGTGGAATTCCCTTTTAAAACCGGCAACTCCTCACAAATTACCACCCCACACAACAGGGCGAATGTCAAGGTACCCCCACAAATCACCACAAAACCCCGAGCCATTGTATTTCGCCTCCGGACGATCATAGGTCACCTTTGTTACCTCCTGGGAGACAACCAGGATAAAGGACAAGTGGTAGATCAGCACAATCGTGCTGCTGCTGCAATGAAGCAAGGGTAGCGGTTGTAATATGAAGCCATGTCGTGGGGAGAACCTGGATTAACCTACATAAAACAATAATAAACATTTTGCCAAAAACGGGCTTGGTTATTCAATTCCAGCGAATTATCGATATTTCATGATAATTTATTCATTATTACTATTTATTCCCAAATGTCGTGTGGTGGGTACACTTGTACGACATGCACAAATGAATATCTAATTGTCATCGTCGTCATCATCATCATCATCATCATCATCATCATGTCGTCAGCAATGCAATACAACCACAGTGAAAATGACAATAGTAAAGTGGCACAGTGTGTGGCCCACTGGCCTGGCACAAAAATAAATGCATAAATACCGTTTGTCTTTGCCCTCCACAAGTCCAATCCAATTAATGTGCCCATGTGACCATCGATACCTTTTCCTTTCAGCAGCGATAAAAAAAACATGAAAATAAACAATAAGTAATGTCAACATCTTTTTCCTATGAATCCCGTGAATCCCATTAAAAATTTAAAAGCCAGCGTAAAATATCGGTGTAGTATCTAATGCATGTTTTGTACAAGTCGTAAAAATGATGCGCAAACAATTTCCCTTACCGCCAAAGCAGCACCCTTCGTTCACAAATCTCCCTCCCTGGTCACCGCCCCCACCCCCACTACAATTTCGAAATAAAGTGCGTACGGAGCCATCCAAGGAGGGGGTGAGATCCCAGATAAGCAGGGATCATCATCATCCTTCCCCCGTTACCTCAGAGGAACCCGCAAAACAAAAGGTTGCCGGCGACGGGGGAACAAGTGGAGGTCAACATGCCCCGTTACCTGACGTTATAAAAAGGCTGGAAGACGGTTCCATTTTTAAGACGTTAAGGTCCTTTCCTTCAGTGAAAGATTCCAGTAGCATTCTTATCGCTCCTGTCGGCGGGAGAGAGCAAGGACGCTCCACGTTATCCCCGCACCGTCAACAGCGCAGTAAAAATCTCCATTTACTTAGCTCATGGGCGGATCAAGGTCCTTACAGCCGGCTCAAGGCCATTAGTGTGGCCAGCTTGTTGTACAATAAACTCGTGACGGATCACGATATCCGGGCGGAGTTGAGACCGAAAGAGAAGTTTACGTATAAAAAATTTTGCCTGGAAATTGAGGACAAGTTAGGGATGATAACCAGTTTGGAACACTACGCCAGGGAACCTTTCAGTGAGCGGACGCTAAGAAAAATTTGGTATTTGTACGCCCTCTACTCCAAGGCACTCACGGAGGAAATTTGGGAAGATGACGCTGTCAACTGTAAAATTTTAATTGAAAACATTAACGCTTTTAATTGAAATTATTTTATTCCCTTACAATTAGACATGTTGAGGATGGAACCGTTTATGCTGTTTACAGCGGAAATTACTAGTGACGCCATCGCCACTCTGGTAAAACGTGCCACTGCGGGGGGACCCGATACGCACAGCAGTTGTGGGATTGCCGACAATATCTCTACCTCCACGATTTCCAAGCCCCCGCTTGATAAAGCCCTCGTGACCAGTCATCCTGTACTGGGGCTCACCCTCAAAAATTCCATTCAAGCCTTTCTCATAGTCTACGGCAGATTCGTCAGCTCTGGGAAGTTGAGGGAGATTGAGAGACTCCAAAAGTTGGCCCATTTCAATGCCATCACTCAGAATTTTTATGAAACGCTGGTTCAACCTCCCAACAATATGGACCCGGACACCTACCTCCTTCTCCTCCGGCAGCGACAACAAAAGACACAGCAGCATCAGCGATATCATCTGGGAGACAAGGGGGATGTCTCTTCCCTCCACAGCAATCACACCTACAAAGCCGCGTCGTTTGATGGTACGAATTATCGTCCACAGAAAATCATTCCGGATAACCGGGGGGAGGAGAAGGGGGAAAAGGAAGTAGCAAGGGGGGCTTCCCTCAACTTAGCGCTGGATCATTTTATTAAAGCGGCGGACCCCACGGTAGCGCTTCCACACTGTGAGGTCAAGAAACGGAAGAAAGACAGACAGTCGCAAATGGAGGTGTCCCCTGAAGGGAAGTCGCTCCAAAAGAAAATTCAGTTGTTGGATGGGTGAGTGTCTTTGTAAGTGTACATAGTTACCTATACAAACAATAAAAAAACATTTATCATTTATAACAACGTGGAGGAAACGAAAAAATAATAGTGACGTCACAACTCTCAAATAAGTTGCACCTTTGGTGTCCTCCTGAGTCATGTGAAATAGGAACTGGTCCAAATTTTGAGTTGTCCAAATTTAGAGTAGGGAATTGACAAAATTAAGCATGTCCAAGGCATGTCGTACTATTCCTCTTCCCCGATAGGCCCCTTTCAATCGCCTCCCACCCCCAGTTCCCTAGTTTCCTGTGTCGCTTCCATCCTGCCCAATCCCTTGCCGAGGCGCACCCCCACAGCGACCCTCATAGCAGCACGGAACTACCTCCTGGCGTCCCAACGAGCGGGCTTTCTCGTTTTTGACAATTTCAGCGATGGAGACTTCCGCAGTCGACTATTTGAGAAAGCGACGAGGATCAGCAAAAGAGGAGAACGGCGCCAGGCTTCCTCCAGAAATGGGGGAAAGGCGAGAACATTGCCCTCCTCCCCGGTATTAAAACCCGACAATACCCCAACCCGCCGGGAGAGTGTCACCCCCACCAAAATAAAATGCCCGCCCCGATTTTCCGCCGTGCGAGAGTATTTAGATCGAACAAAAACCCCAGAAAAGTCCCTAGTATCCCTCTACAACGAACTGGACATGGAGTCAAGGCATATTCTCCGAGGAAAATTTCTTCCCAAGGGGGCCCTAGCCCCCCTAGATTCCACCACGGCCGCCCGGCAAAAGCAAATTGATGACTTACTAAGGCGCGCTAAAACTAAATCAGTTTCCTCCCCGTGTAATGTGTGTCTTCCCAAAATAATCCCTTGTCATTTTACCTTTCCACAGTAAAAAGCGCATCTGTTTAACCGGCTGCCGGTACGAGGTCTTCACGGAGGTGGCGGCCTCCTGTGGTTTTGAACTGGTGGGGGACAACGATCTCTGGAATCTTCACTGGAGTGACATTCCGCTTTCCCAAGACAAAATCATGCAAATGCGCCGGATTCAAGACATGTACTCTGTGTTCTGTGGACTGCTAGCCCCTTTCCAAAAGTGTAACCACTTCCCGGGCATGTACGAAATTTGTCGAAAGGACCGCCTCGGTCGCAACCTCAATCGACTGAAGCGCCTGTACCCGGGGGACTACAACTTTTTCCCGGAGACCTTTGACCTGCCCACGGAACAGAGCGAACTCACCGCGTACGCTCGTCGACGGCGCAAAAATAACCTGACGTTCATCATCAAACCCGAGTCAGGGTGTCAGGGAAGGGGGATCTTTCTCCTGAGAAATTGGAAGAAACTTAGCCCATTTGCTAAGTGTGTCTGTCAAGTGTACGTGCCCCACTCCTTGAACAAGTTCAGTGAAAGCTACGTGCGGGAGGGGGAAGGGAGCAAACGGACCCTGAGCTCGATATACACTTGGATGGAGCAGAATGGGTACGATGTTCCCAAACTGGTGCGGGCGATTGACGAAATTGTGGTGAAGACCTTGCTGTGTGCGGGACCGACCCTGAAGCATAATTACAAAACGTCCTTTCCGAAGAAGAACAGGGGCTGCAGTTGTTTTGAGTTGTTGGGATTTGACATTCTGATTGACCGACATCTTAACCCGATTTTGCTGGAAGTGAATCACTCGCCCAGTTTTCACGTGGACTTGCCAGTGGATCACCAGGTGAAAAAGGCTTTGATTAAGGACATGTTGAACATGGTGTACTTGGGGGACGCGTTGGCAAAGTCCCAGCAGAATCCAGGGGCGGCCGCCCTCTCAGAAAAGATAAGCCCGGTTGCCAAAAGGGGGAGGGGGTCGAAAAGTTCGCCCACCCCACGCACGCCGCCACCTTTGGTGGAGGAGGTGCCTATCGAGAATCAGAACGTTGTTTCTGAAGCCCTTCAAACGCAGTTTAAGCACGAAATGAGAAATCGAGGTCGGTTCCGCCTGGTGTACACGTCTGATAAGCCCGGGCGTTTTTCCAAGCTGTGTGCCAAGGAAAACTACTGCGGATACAGCGTTGCTCCCGTTCCCATCGCGCCCCTGCAACAGATCCCTTACGACAAGGATCCAGACAACTTGAATCAACACCAGGAGCTATGGCGTCCCCTCAAAACAATGTCCACCGTGAAAGAGACGAAACGGGGGCACAAATACGTGGAGACTAGGGTGATCGTCCAACGGGACATGGTAGGAACGTCCACCCGAGATGTGCAAAAGTTTCGGGTCATTCCGGAATATAATCATAAAAGGGAAAATCCTCCTCAGCCTCCGCCCCAGGAGTTATTCGAGTCAGAGGGGATTAGATCGAAGGAGAGTAACAAAGGTCCTTCTGAAGTTGACGAGCGCCTGCAGCTGTTACAAGAGAAGGGGCGGGAGAAGAAACGGAGAAAAAGTAGGAAGGGGAGAAGGGAGAGGGGAGAAGTGACCGAAAAAAGAGCACCAGACAGCGGGGACTATGAGATGAACAGTCAGGACGATCGTGACAATAACAATTATGTTGACGTGAATAATAACCCCGGAAGGCGTGATCTAGATCAGTTTAATAAAGAACGTCGGCGTAGATAATGACTACTTGTTAATGATTCAATTTATTTGCTCACTACTTCAAGGTTTTATTGGAAGGCATCTCTTCCACGAGTCTCATCGACTACGAATGGGAATAATTTCCCGATTTCTCGTGTAATCTTCATATATATTTAGTCATTAAAACACGGATTAATTAGCTTTAACTTTTGACATGGAAGTAAGATGGGGTAAATGAATAATGGGTAAGAAAGGGTAAATGCATTATCATTATAATGCCAGCAGGGGGTGCATTGTGCCCCTTTTGTGCGTATGAATACTATGAACCTGTACCAATTTTCGTATTACATCAAATTCAAAATATTTTCCCCATGGGGACCACAAACTTGGTAGTTCCCCCAGGTGATTTGCGCCCGCAACTGGTCTATCATGTCTTGGGAGTGTTCCAGAATTCCGGTTAGGGACTGCTTTGCCTCGCGAACCACCAAACAGTCGCGAGTGACCCAGGATTTGCAGAAAGTTTGGTAGGGATGGTGATGTAGGTATGTTTGCTGGAGGGATTGTAGGTATTCCTGAAAGGACTCCCGTTGTGAGTCCGTGAGTAGAATGGGACTGTTGAGACTGCTGAGAAGCGTGCAGAGAATCCGTTCTATGGATGTAGTTAGATTTGTCAGGGCGACAGGATAGTTTTCACGCTCGGCGCCACAAAGCTGGAAGAGGGGAAGTTCCGATGCCGCATAAAAGGGGGGCTGAGGCAGCGCTTTGGCGTCAATAAATTGACGGTTATTTTGGCCGTATAAAACGCGGTCGAGATACATGAGGTGTAAGTGAGTTGCTAGATGCAGCAGGGATTTGTAAGCCAAGGGAAGGGCGTTCTTTGCTGGGGTGTCAGGGGGGAAAAGGGGCGTAATGGGACGAAAGCCAGGGGACACGTCAACGGAACAGGTTGCATCCATATTCTGTTTGAAGGAAAACATTATTTAAATTAAATATGCCTGAAAGTAAAAATGTAAACATGTCCTCTTTGCCCCTTACCGGATTCTCGGAATCGAGTCTTTGGAAATTATCCAAGGAAATCTGAATTGCCAATTCGAGGGCAGTATAAATGTGCAAAGCTTGTTTGCAATGTTCTTCCTGAAACTTTCGCTCTGTTTGCACCTCGCGTCGTCCCAAGTGCGGGGATCCTGATGGTGTAAATTGTGAGAGATGAAATGCCAGATTTTCGTCGGGGAGAAAGCCTTCCCGGCAAGGATTTGCTATTTGGGAAAAGAATTTCAAATTCTTCACTTGTATTAAGATTACTTTATTCTGCTTGGGGGATTCCATTGCACGAGTTGATCTTGGTTTTGACGACCGGATGAAGGGGCTGCAGTCCCCGCCAAGCATGGTGAGGCAGATAAGCACTCCTGTAATAAAAATTACGGATGTATGTTCGAGAAGCCGACATGATAAAATGCATGACCACTTTAAAATTAACCTTGACGTCGTAAAAGGATTCTTACCGAGCAAAATTCCCCGTTTGGAGTCGGAACGACGTTTATCGATGTTGAATTTGGCCATTACCTTCAATATCGTAGGGCACGACCTGTTGGCGTATAGGTGTACGATTTCAACGATAAAATATTA
>JAHZNE010007282.1:0-25736 GCA_027744055.1 Callyntrura sp. NNG-2020 | reverse complement strand
TTCTTGTGTAATGATAACTGAACTGGCGGCCATGTATGATTAAATAATCACAGACTTCACTTTGTGACGGTGACAAGGCTGGATATATCAAGGTTATATCTGCCAGCCCGAAGAGTCTACCTATTACTACACACTACACACGCAAGTTTTTGCTTCAGGAAAAGTGAGAAGCACATGTGACAGGAGCCACAGCTACAGCCACCCATAAAACTCTACACCACTTATCTGTCTCGTCTATATGAAACTGTGCACAGATACAAAGTAAAAGAACTCTCAACTCTTGAAAATTCAATTTTTTTTGCGTAACACTGATAGTAGATTCCAGGACAGTGCAGTGCAGAAAGTTAAAAGTACATATACTTGTGGTGAGAGTGTGCAATTCAATTTTGTACCGGTCAGGTGAACAAAAAGCAAGTTGTAAACAAAAGCACTAGTTCATAGAGCATTAAATATTTTCGTTTAAAATATAAACGCTCTAAAGGTATAAACACACACTACTTCTATCATTAGAGTGAAAACAAAAATTATGCTGTTTGCCAGTTGTCAATGTGTCGATTGTCACTGACTTGTCAGTCAAAACGGAATTTAAATGAGTATTTTTTGGCTGAATCTTTAGATATTAAAACGAAAAAATGGCAGGTGTCATCAGAAATTTATCTAATATTCAACCAAGCAGTTTGTTGAGGGCCATTAATCCTACAACGCCTGTTGCAGCATATCGATTATTCTCGACCGGTAAAGACGCACAACTAGCGTTATCAAATAAGAAACCTGAAGAATAGACGTACCAGGAGGCTTGCAAATTTGTACTGCGGACTGTATTCTTCCCATTCGTTTAATTAGTGTTGGATTATATTTGTTTATTTAGGAAAGTTTATGCAGCGTGAATATGTATTGACCGAAAAGACAGGAGCTAAAAAGAATATTGGACTAATCACTTTAAATAGACCGAAAGCTCTGAACGCCTTATGTGATGGATTAATGCGGGACTTGAGTGACGCTCTAGATGAGTTTGATGGGGACAGTAGTATTGCCACCATGATCATTACTGGCCAAGGAAAAGCATTTGCAGCAGGTTTAACTAATTTTTAAATTGTATACTTTTTAATTAATGCAAACCACCTCGCTACATTTTGAATTTTGATGTACATATAATTAAATAATTGGCTGAGACAGGAGCTGATATAAAAGAAATGCTGCCACTCGAATTTGCCAACGTGGCTGGAGGAGATTTCTTAAGCCATTGGCATCGTGTCACCCGGTGCAAAAAGCCAGTTATAGCTGCTGTAAACGGATACGCGGTAAGGTTTTTGTATTGTAAACTTTAAAATGTCAACGATACATGGGCGTCGGAGATACATCGGTATGGGCGTCGATAATTTATTACATGATAATAATTATATAATATAGGAGGTAACTATCACTATCGCTTGCTGACTATAAAATATACGTCTCATCATCATGAATCATGATGTATATATATTGATATCCTGTAATGAGATGCTCACTAGCTTGTTTTATATGTTTATGCACACACATACATTCACTTTAATAGCGTTGGAGTCAACCCTTCAAGAAGGAATAAATTTCGAACGACGCATCTTCCACTCCACTTTTGCTACAGAAGATCGAAAAGAAGGCATGAATGCATTTGTTGAAAAGAGACCCCCCAATTTCCAAGACAAGTAACTTTGGAAAGAATATTATGTATGATGAATCCAACTGCCTGAGGACATACGAAAACTAACATTCACTTAATTAATTAAATACTGTCAACATTTCCTTATTAATCATGCAGTGCCCAGAGTCTGATGTATAGTGCCTGCTTGAATCAATCATGACATTTATATATGAAACATGAAGATGAATAATTGTGGAAGTAAACACAACCGAGTTTATTTTTCTTGGAGAATATACTGAGTTTTTAATGTTTCTTATAAACATTTTCAGTCATGTACATCATGTGGCGACGATACGATTTCGGCGTTAAGTTAAGCTAACCGCGTAACCAGTTCCGATTACCACAAACGTACACTCGTGCGAATCGATTTTTTGATTCCGTTTCGTACCTTTCTTGCTGTGCTTATACATTTTACATCCTATAATATATAGCACACATATATTATATACTTATAGTAACTTTAGTTGTTGGTTACAGTTTCTCCTTGTCAATAAAGTCTTTGGGGATAAGATTGGCTACATACGGATGCTCAAATTCTTGAGAACTTTGATTGATTTGATTTATACTAAACAATTGACACCGTTAAATCCTTACCCATTTCTTCCATTAGAGTAGAACAAAACAACCCATGTTTACGCGAAAATACTCTTAATTTTTTTATAACTTTTCCAGTAATAATAGTACAAGTTTTGAACCCACTATGCAGTCGGGTTAAAATACAATTCAATGAGATAAAATACTAAATAAAAACATAAAATATATAAATCTTATACATCAGAAAAGTATTTTTAACATTGAAAACGAACTATTGACAATATTTTGTTTTGTAGAATCAATAATGTATATAAAATAAAGTAAAATGTTTGGGAAATAGTCTTGTAGATTCTAATTCCTCAATTTTGACACATTTCAGCAAATACGTACATGCATGTGTACAAAATAGTAAAATTCGTATGTATCGTCCATAAAATCAATTAAACAACAGATAGAAAAACTCGTGAAAATGTACATATTCGAGAGATTTTCATTCAGAACACTGAAAAAAGAAAAAATACACTTTATTTCGTAGAATGAAAGAAAGGTAAGTCATTAAGTATTCAATGTATCCAGAACAATCTGTCATGTAGAGGGGGTAAGAAGTAAGAACAACTACACCACGTATATAGAAGTCCATACAAAAAGAACTTAGACAAAAACAAATGCAAAATTAAGCCATATACTTACACATATGTATGGCGGTTCAGCGTAGTCCCATTTAGACGTTCCATCATATTCAGTGTAAAATTAACTCCCCTTTACCAAAATCCTTCATTTTGTTGACAACGTTTAGCATAGAAAGATACACACAAGTTACGACGATGATCGTTGATCGTTGCATTGATTTATATTCACAATTAGTTATTCTGAATATCCAGTTATGATGCTACGGCTAATAATTATACAATAACGACAATCATAGTATGCTAATAATATAGACTATAGATATACAATTTAGTTCACTCACTACAATCACAAATTTAAACTAAATTACGCATTTTGTATTTAGCTTAAACGAAGTAATTTTAGTTTAATTAAACATTTTGACTATTTAACAGAGATAACATGCTGTAGCTTGTATGTGTGCTACTTGCACAATAAGCAGGGTTTATTCCAGAAAGACAGTACATGTTTTTGAGAATGTGTAGTCGTTGATTTTTGATAAAGCATGATAAGTGAATGTTTTAAGAAACTATTTTGATAGCAAAATTAATGTAAGCCAGTGTTCCAACCAAACCAAGAATGCCAGTGGTGTGCCTGTAGTCTACTGATTTAAAGGCATGTTTATCGAACGGTATGTCTTCACTTTATGTAAAACCTTGTAGTTTAAACATAAAAAATTATACGATAAATGACTACATTGCAGATTTAAATGTAAAAAAAGTTGTACAAAATTGTCATTAGACACTATAAACAGATTCAGGTTTGCAACAACCTGTGTGTTAGATGATGAATTTTACAACATTGAATCGGAGACAAATTTGTATGTTGATTGTTAGCCACGATAAATAAAATAATACCTACACAGGTTTTACTAACTATCTTTCAAATATTCAACACATTATTAGAGAATTTTACATTACTTTCGTTCTCATTGACTATAAGCCCCAAAGTTTGTAATCGAAACACAAGGTCTCCAGTCTCCACCTAACCGGATAATGGACATTCCATCTTTCTTGCTTTAAAAATGTTACAGTGTATATTATTATACTTAAATGCAATGCATTAATCAGAACTCATTCATGTTCCTGTTTAAGTAAGATTCACTCACTAACTTCCCTTTTCGTTTGTTCGACGTATTATTATCAACATTTTTTTTCTTTGTTACAAAAACCGCGATCTTCTGCTTGTTTATTCATAAAAATCTACTCGATGATTTTGGATGCAAAACTTGACGAAAAATTGCAACACTCCCACGTAAGATAGTAACATTGTGTGCAAAAGGTAATTTGTTTGTGTTAACTCTTTTCTGTTTTCTCTGATTGATCTTTACTTGAAAAAGCTAAGTATTTTAAGCTTCACAGCACAGTTAATATTTGGCATAGCATAGGTATACGCGTTAGGAAAATATGGAAATTAATCATCCTGTTCAGAACAATCATGATCGCAGCTACAACACGATTTTAACGTTGGCAAAGAAAAAATCTAAATATTATTGTAACTTTTTATTACATCACATCTACCTATACTTAATTTGCCCACTTGTAATACTTTATAAAATTACATAATGGGAAGATCAAGAGAAAACAAATCAGTACTATTTTCCTTCGTTTTGCATGTACACAATGTACAAACGTTAACGTTAGAGAATATCAACGCGTTTTAATGTAATAACGATTTCAAATGACTTAAGTAAGAAATATTTCACCACTAATCGTACCTAATAGCTTGGTATAGATAATGATTTGCTGTTTATTTAAGTGAAACTTGTTTCATCCTCTTTTTGTTTATTGATAACGAGGATGAATCACATTTTCAAATGAGCCCAGAAGCTCGAGAGTTGGCAACGGGAGGCGGGCGGCCATTACTCAGGTCCATGGTGGAAGAATTTCCACCCTGACTTTGGGTCATGCTTCCGGGGACACTAGGTCCAGAAACTCCATTTTGCACTAACATATTTCTGGTTTGGAGACGTAAACTTCCTCTGCGACCTGACGCTGGTGGGGGAGGTGGAACTTGGTCCATGGAAGGGGAGGTCATATCAACTAAACCTCCTCTACTACCTCGAGGCGAAGCTACAACAAAAAAATCAGTAAACAATTATAGCTGATGTATTGAACGATCTTTCATGTAGATTTCAAACTCATTTCTTCATAATTCAACCTTCTATATATATATATATATATATATTTTTACCATATAATTTTTTGGCAAATAATAAAGAAACGAGAATGAAACCGTGAGGATGAATGGTGCGATCAATCTCTTTTAAAACTACGTATATTACCAGTGGAATTATTATTAGCCTGTTGTTGGCTACTGGACGGAGGTGGAGGAGGCATGATTCCAGACGAACCTACTAAATTGCTTCCACTTCCAGATGGGGTAATAGGTATATCACCTCTAGCTTCTACCCTATGTTTTGTAATATAACTCAATGGCCCTTGCGCCCCTTGCGGTTGGCCTTGAAGTTGTTGAGAAGATCCTCCTGCCAAACCACCCGCAGTACTGACTCCAGCAGCAACAGCTGGAACGCCTCCACGAGCACTATGCCTTCTTTCTCTTTGTTCTTCTCCTTCGCCGTGACGAGATCCACCCTGTAATGAAGTGGTAGTACCAAATAAAACACAGTTAGCAATACAAAGATGTGTGTATGTATAAACAAATTAACAAAGCAGCTAAAACCACTTACGAATTTGAGCATATTCCAGTCAAATACATAATCATATGTAAATCCCTGTCGATGAAACAGATTGCGGAAAAGTTGTCTGAGGTAGCCATAATCCGGTTGTTCTTCGAAACGAAGCGCTCTGCAATAATTCAAGTAGGTTGCGAACTCCTGAGGATATCCTTTACAAAGCTCTTCAACTGGGGTTGACATTTTCTTTTCGCTTATTCTTTCGTATTTTTGACGCTTGGTAGCCGCTTTTAGGCCTTGCCAAGGAAGCGATCCTCGATTGAAATACATAAGTACATATCCTAGAGATTCCAGATCATCTCTTCGGCTTTGTTCTAAAAGAAAATGATAAACCATCCCTACAATTTATACAACAGTTTGTTGAATTTTCGAAGTTCAATTCTTAAACTCTTGTACTAACCTTTGCCTAAATGAGTGTTGATTGATGCATATCTTGCAGTCCCTGTTAGATTCTTATTTTCCCTATACGGTATATGTTGATGAGTTCTATGCTCTCTATACTTTTTGGCGAGTCCGAAGTCAATTATGTAAACTAAATTTCCTTTCTTTCCCAGACCCATCAGGAAATTGTCGGGTTTGATGTCACGGTGTATAAAACTTCGCATATGGATTGATTCAATGCGACTTACCTAATTTCATATAATAGTTACAACATAAAACGTAAAAATATTTTGCCACAAGGTATTAGCACTAATATTATGCATAATTTAAAGTGTGTTACCAATTGATCGGCTAATAGCAAAACTGTTTTTAATGAAAATCTTCGATTGCAAAAATTGAACAAGTCTTCTAGTGAGGGTCCCAGTAACTCCATCACCATCACATTGTAGTCGCCTTCCGTTCCACACCATTTTATCATGGGAATACCGACTGTGGAACAAATTCAATACATTATTATTTTTAAATCAACCTATAAATGATAAATGTTAGAACGTACACATCGGTTGGTGACTTAGGGTACTTACCTCCACCTTGCATTAATTTATAAAATCTAGATTCAATATGCAATTGAGGATGTTTAGTTTTAACACACTCCAGTTTAATTGCCACTTCTTCTCCAGTCGTTATATTGGTTCCAAGATAAATATCTCCAAACGAACCACTGCCGATTTTCCGACCGAGTCGGTACTTATTCCTGACTCGTAACTCCATGTTTGTCTACTGCACTTTTATTACAATCCTGAGACAGAAAGTTGAAGAGTTATGTAAAACTTGTAATAACACTCCCTCGTTCAACGTTCGTTAATTTTACTAACAAACGCTTCCAAGCCTATATCCTCAACTCAGCAGTGTAAAAAGTTTCAGGTCTTCTTTGGATACTTCCAAGTTCCAAGCGTTTCTGACAGAGAGTCTAAAGAGCCTGCAACAAAACAAAAAATGTCATATATACTACTAGTACGTTCTGATATTTTTAAGACATAAGACAAGACTGAAAAGTTTGTTTAGAAAATCATTTAATCATTCATCACATGAAAAATAAAAATTCACGCATAACCAATCAAGAATCCCCACCGAACGCCCTGCCTAAAAATATGCTTTATGGTTAGTTTACGAACAGTATTTATTGACTTGACAGGTCATCTAACTTCATTTTAGCAACGTGCCCAAATTTTTTTGCAATCCTCATTGATTTTCCCATTGGGAACATGCCATCGTATTACGGATGCGAATTCAAATGCTGACGTACAAGCAACTCCATCATTTCATTCCTATTTTCAATTCTAATTTTCTACCTTTGCCAATCAAAACTCACCATATCGGTTACTTAATACTAAATGCTCAAAAATTACAATATTGTCTTAATTAATTCTCATTCTACGTTTTGCTTGTACATGGTACATGTAGTAATCTTACAATTAATAGTTCTTCCGTGCGTGACTACGTATGTGAGTGAGGAGAGAGAAATGACCTCCGTACCATGTCGGTACCTAAGTTGAATTGTAAATTAGGTGATAGTAAATTAGAATCTAGATTTACATTTAATTGCACAACTTTCTTCGCGTTTCTGGAAAGGAGTCGGCCTGATTGTTAAAAAGTAGTACTGCTAAATATATAAGAATTATTCATGAAGGAGCGCAGGTACCATTCAAGTAACAAGATAACAAGAGCGATAAGGACTTGGGAATTTGGGAGGAAACATTTCACATTTGTAGTTGTGTGCGAGAACAAATCAGGAAAATGTAAATATTCTATTCAATATTCGAAATCGAAGCAGATAAAATCAGAATACAGTTTTAGCTTTGCATGAATACACGCAATAAAATTGAAACACGTGAATGAACAACACGCGAAAGCCAGACTGAAAAATGTCCATCATCAATCATTGTTTCACAATTAAACAGTATACTACCCTCATCGTGACCGTCAAATCAATCAGTGCTGAAATTGCTTTTATATGGCTACTGTTACTACCAACAGTGATTGCTGTGCGTATTTACAAATACCGTGCATTCATTATGCTTTCCAATTCCACCCCCTCAAGGGTCAGGAGCACTCTCGACGAGAATACCAAAACTTACACTGCGTCCCCTGCGCCCTAATAGGGTGAAAACTTTACTTTAATGTGAATAAAAACGTTAATATATTTATTTATTGAATACACAGACAACATTTTTTTATATTCCCAGACGCCAGTGAAGGTTAGCTCACATAACCCCGTTTATGGAACCTGATCCAGTGATGACAAATCAAATATGAAAAATATGCATAAAAATCTACTATGATATTCATCATAAAGTTCAAAATAAGCGGAATGCAAGTTATTTCGACTCGAGCTATCTATAATTCACATTTCAGAGCATATGTTTGACTGGGACAAAAACCCAAAATTCCAAGTCCAAGTAATAGCTTCACATATCACATGTGCTGAAATAATCCGACAAAGTCTTGTGCCTTGTGTCCATGTGTGTCCGTAACATTAAATACGTTCCATGTGCATGTGGTAGCGTTTCGTTGCGTGCTACATTGTGTTATATTCACGGTGGAAGTAGAACAGCGCAATGGAACCAAAAAGAACTGTAAGTCCAAACCCTGCCCAAATTTGTGCCATTATCTTTATAATTACTTATTTACAGAATGTAAATAAGTTTTGTAAATAAGTAATACCGAAAAAATACAAAGTGGCAACATTCGATAATTATTTTTAACATATACCTCTAGTCTAAATTCACTGTTGAATATTATTTAGACGCTCACTCCGTTTTATGAAATTACAGATGCATTTCGTTCAAAGTACATTTCAGCTTAATCGTGAGAGTAAGCTATTTTATAGAGATTGCACGACAGTAGCAGTAGCACAGAGCACATGTATTTCATACACATGGACTGCCATATTTACGGCAATTTTTTCCAATTTGTATGAGCGAAATCACAAAAACAAACCATTTACTTGTTACGATATAGCACGACTACCGACGCGACGAGAATATAAGATTATTTGCTGTTTGTGCCATGAATACTCTTCATAATATTATCATCATTACAAATCACAAGAGTTATCTTGCTTGTGCGCTTCTCGCAGAAATGGGACAAGGTCGATAAGCGAAACAGCGATTATTATAAATATCATATCATGCGAGACAAAAATGTAGGAAACGGCCAACAAAATATTATATTATTTATCACATATATATATTATATATATTATATTTATAAATGTATATATTTCTATTCATATGTAATACAATGCAACAGGAGCAGCAGATAGTTTGATGATGATGTAACGGTAGTAGTACTATTAGAAATATATGTACATACGTAGATTAACGAATAAAAATCCTAGAAAACCGGTACTACTCCAACATTTTGTACAGTAGTAAGAATAAAAACGCTCGTTTATAAACGTGTAAACAAATGCAGTAAGTATTTTTATTAACTTGTGTGAGTGATGTTGCTGAATTGTAAATGCCAACGAAGTATATACATTGACTATAGAGAGACGCGGACCGGATGCTTTTTATTTCAGGAAAATATTTCGTGGCGCTATATTGCTGAAGTGGTTTAATATTGCCTTTTTTAAGCACGCTACTTTAGTCAAGAGTCGAAATATCAACATTTACAAGTATTCTTAGCAATCCAAGGTTATGCAGTCAATGCAGAGAGCTTTTCAAGGGGTGCCGTTTATTTGACCGATTGGCACAGCTCTCTGCTGTGACAAAAATGCTTCACGCACTCAATACCATGTCCAGCAAAAGCAAAAAGTTCATAGACGAGCGTGAAACTACCGGATAAGTGGATAACGCGACGTGCCAACAACAACCATTTAGCTTAAGTTACGTTACGTATGTAAACGTAAACAATAAACAACTCATTTTGTGGAGTGTCGTGGCATCGACGGTAATGTTTAACTATAATTAAGATATACTACAAGTTGCAGAAAGGTGGCACTGATTTAGAATTTCGACTGCATTTAAATTGACTTTAAGAATAGAATTAACTGGATAAAACGCTTTTGCAAGTATTTTAATTTATACTTTCAGCAGTCGCGTACATTTGTCATTTCGTCACCCTGAATCGGTAATATATAAATATGTTTATGCTAATCAATTCTGAATGACATTGGCCTTGTCCGTTGTATTTTCTGTAGACATCAACTATTTGCCATAGTTTGTTTCTTCACATATGACATAAAGCAAAGACTTTCTTGGATTTAAGTTTAAATAGCGATATTATCAGATCAGTTTTTACCAGGAAAGGTACTTTCAATTCAAATAAGTATTTTATCACAACAATTTTAAGAAAGTTGCAAATCTTATTTCTTGGACTTTGTGCTACCTAAAAAAACAAAAATTACAATTTTCATTTACCTGCTTAAAAAATCAGTTGTTAACCTTTCAAATAGAAATTTCAAATGATAATACCAACTACAACGTTAAAACTGAAATATAAGTGGTATGCAAATAAATTGTATGCAAACATCGTTTTTTTATTTGAGATTCCCAAAAAATTGTATTTGTTCGCATCCTCCTCGCCCCAACGATATTCCAAATTCCATACGTATTATCATTTTCAATATTGAAATCACGAAACACTTGACTGCCTCAAACTGTAGCAAAATAAACTAAATAAATCAGGACCATACTGCTTTCTTCTGGCGAGTGCCAGGCCTTAAACTAAACCCACCAAAGGTGTGTGTGTAGTGTAAGCGTTGTCGTATCGTATCTCTCATGATATTTACTGTCTATTTAACATTTAACGTCTTTTTTTTCTGAAAAACACAAATAACGTTTCTCTCCCCCAGCAATATTTGTTGCTAAAACGGATTGAATATTTCTGTTTACCTTACGTCAAACTGTGTTATGATCGTATATTTTATGCTGAGGTGAATTTTAAATTGAATGAAAGCTTCTAATCCAATTAGTGTCTATACGTAATATTGCATCTTTTCATTGTTGCCTTTTCATCGACATCTTTTTTCATATATAAACAGCAGCATAGCGTAATCTGCAACTTGGGGTTGTTAATCTTCATATTTCGATTTAAAAATAAAAATCGCAAATTGCAATGCTGTTGTAGATCGCAGAAAAAGCTACAAGTTTTTGGCAAGAAAAAAAATTAAAATAACTATGTGCTTTTAATTTTCATAATACAAATAAAACTCTTGAAAGTTGCTCAAGCGTTATCGCTGAGCTGACGTGTGCATTTTAAAATTTTTGCAAAGATTTGAGGTGTTGATTGGTACGCTCGACAAGGTACAGATGTACTAAACAAGTAAACACGATTATCTAAACCTGAATACACGTAGTAGAAATATTATATATTATTATGCGTGCGAGTTCATCTATTATTGTTCTACAGCTGAAAATGAAAATTGTCATTTACGTAACAGCAGTTTGGGTCAATGTTTGCATTATTTTGTGTGAATAATCACTTAATGCAGTGTATTGTGTATCATATAGGGATTTATATAGTTTGGCACGGAGCATTTAAACATATCAACAGACGTTATGTGCTGCTGTACATAAAAGGCAACTCGGTAAAATAAACCCATAAAACTAAATTTTAAATAAATGTTGATTGACAACTAAAAATGTGTCAGGTTATTAACTGAATGCAATACTTTAAGGTAAGCGCTAAACGTATATACTATATTTAAAAGCTTGCTCTCAATAATCTGGCAAATAACGGGTGGATTAATTAATGAAAATTAAAATACGTAACATTCGCCGACAACCAAGACTTAACTACCCTGTGAAAGAGTCTTGACCTGTTCTCGCCAAAGAGTATGACGATTAAGGTAATAAACGTATAACGGAAAGTGAAAATAATGGTTTGTGTTCATTAGCACTACACTGTCTGATCTTACGTGATAGATATCTGTAAGCAATTTTAGAAAGTAGGTATATATATTGTCCGGTTCGAAACGAACGTCTTATTGTTTTCAGCAAAATAAATGCTAAAAATTATTCTCGATTCAGAGGTTTAGAATCTATTTCAGTCCAAGTACCTAATACAACACAGTAACACATATTCGATAGTAGTATTTAAATATTAAGTAGTGTCGCTCCATGTCGATAATTTTTTTTGCAGACGACATAAACTAAACTATTAATCCTCACAAGTGAGTATTAAAAAATGAGAATTGGCGCTTTAGTGCTTACTCCCATATTTCATATTAAATTGAATTCCCACAGCGTAATTTTCATCACAAATAAATCCACATATTGTTTTCCTACCTTAATACTTTCTGTCTTCTGTACTTACATCTTATCATAACCTGTCATCTTTGTAGACATTGCACAGTTTTCTCAGGATAAGTACATGTTGTGTAAGTATACGGTAATATCCCTAACAGAAACAGCAGCAGCAGCCACATAAAGACTGAAATTGATAATTGGACCAATGGTATATGTACGATAATTAGCACAGTGCACAAAGAAAATACTTCTACGAAGTAAAATGCATCGTGTAAGTACCACTGCAGCGACTATTTTACTATTTTCTTATGGTGAATGTTGGTATGATTTTTTGTTTCATTTGCATTCAATACCGTATTTTGCAATACTTATTTTCTGCTTGGTAATGCGATCAAAACCATCATTTAATTGCGCTCATTTCTCATTTACTGGGTATTTTAAATGAAATCATTATAACTGATCACTGACGATGATCATACCAAATAAAAAAGACTAACAGACATCAGAACGATTTAAAAAGTATGTCTTGCTGGTACAATTATTATCAATATTTCATAACCATCGTAAAACCACACAACTACACATACCTACATCAACCTCGCTATAATGACAACCAGTTTTATCGAATATCGAGCTAAAAGCAGCCCGATAAAATATAAAAGCATCTACTAAATATCTTATTAAACAGATATCAAATATTAATCTATGATTTATGTACACGCGTGAATGCTTGCATGTCAGTAAGACATTCCTGTAGATTGGAATCAACGAGGATTAGATTGAGCACTCACACAACTTTGAATTTTTTATTACTAATAGTTTCAGTGAAGCAAATTGTTTTTTTTGCTGTTGGTTTTAACGAGCTATATGCATATACAAAACACTTCTGACTTTATTACGTACAGGTACAGATATCCCTCCCCACTTAGGTATTATCATTAACCTTGACCTAACCTTCGTCTCTGTTTCAATCCTCTGAAAATAAAAAAACAGTATTGAATGTATTGGAAAAATTAAAACACACCAAGTCACATTCATAAGGTGGTAAAGATGCACCTCAATACTTCAAATCCTATGAATGACTGTGACTCTTAGAATTCCAGACAAACAACTTTATTTAACTATCGGAGGCTGGATAATTAATAAGGATTACGAGTTGTAAATTCTTATAAGATAGTATAGATGAGGAACAGCAGTTTGAATTGGTTCAAATCGAGTCCAATTGAGTGTGAGTACAGTAATCATTTCAACTCTTCACTTACAAGTACATTGTGCATCTGCATCATCATTAGATAAATGAATAATATTTGCAGAGTACAGAGGTTCGTATAGTTTCAAAAGGTGTAACGTTATAACGGAATGCTATGAAGTTATGACTTTCACGATTCTGGTATGATGATGTATTGATCAAGGATTTCATTATAATGAAATCCTTGATCAATATATATAAATATATATTGTTGTTGTAGGTTAGTTCTAATATAGGTACTTACAACCAAACTTGCATAAACAACTTACAATTAGTGTATCTACGTATCAAATCAAAATAAACTTGTAATGGGTGCAAAAATGAAGTTATTATGGAGTACTAACAAAAAACTATCTAATAATACAACATGTTCAAATCTGGTTATATACATATCTGGATATGTTTTTAAAATTATTTTTGTCAACCTCATATGCATGGCAAGATATGCTTCGGCTGAATAATATGTTCGTATAAATACCAAATTGTATAAGAATCGTACCACACTCAGATAAAAAGATATTGGTATTTTGTACTAAAAAAAATGTGAAAACAGTCAGTTTACCTGATAATCGAGCAGATTTGAGATCCGGGAACAAATGTTGTCGCTGATTTATAAAGGGATTACAACTGCTAGAATGGATGACTTATAGGAACGTTCCTGTTTGTGGACGAAAATACAGACTGAGTTTTGCATTCTCGTATATAAAATGTTATCTTTGGCAACTTTGATTGGCGTAGTGAAAAGTTTTTAGAGTGAGGACAATACAAAAATTACAGTAGTACAAATGGAGGGAGGTGAACTGATCCGTATATTCTTTTATTTCCTACGCTTCACAGAGGAATTGAATACTAGGATTTGTAGTTAAAGGTTTCATCAAATATAAAAACTTTTATATTTGAATTTTTTCGCCTTGTTGACTTCAGTTAGTTAGGGCAGTTGGTATCTGCAATAATGAATAAATTAAATTTTTTGTAAACATTTTATCTGCGAATTTTCCACGTTCCTCCCTTATCATGGTAGCGGTAGAAAATGAAACAAGAAATTGAAGAAATGGAAGCAAGCGAAGTTATACGTACTACTTACGTACTCATTATTGGGATAAATGATACTTTTGACATTGTTTACACCACGAAGCGTATGCTCAGATAATACAAATACTGATATGCACACTAATTGTTCATCTAAATGTCATTTGAAAACAAACCTTATGTCCAGTTTTGTGTGAGAATTGGGAAATCAAAGCTATTCACATCAGAGGGAAAATACAAAAAAAAGATAATTTCCCCTTGAGGTAAAAGAAAAAAGAATATTGCCAAAATTGATTGAGGAATATTTACGAAAACGGATTTAATTATTGTGTTGTTTGTGAGTGACATCAACATCTCATTATTTGAAGGTATATGCATGTAGGGATGTAGGTATATGATATGTATTACTAAACGTTAACGATTTTCAACAAATAATGCATTTATTGAAAGGTGCTTTTGGCCAGTTAACTTTTAAAAGTACAAAATACAAAGAACAAAGTAGTTTACAAGATTTTACAAAGAAAATAATACCTACCTAGTACAACATATATTGCAATATTACAATGGTTGTGTTGTGTTTTCACAACAGCAGCATGTACGTTTTATGTACTATCGTAAGAAACGTTTGAGATTTATAAAAGTTTTTATACGTGCATTTGTAAACCAGTTAAAAGCAAACCAGACATTAAACAACGTATAACACACTGCGTGCAACAGTGGGGTAGTTTACTACACATATGGATTTTGAACTGGAATCCAAAGGGGAGACAGCAGCAGAAAGGGAAGAAAACAAAAAATATTTTTATGGCGATGATGATGCTTATTTCTTTCTTGGTCTTTTCGACAGTCTCTCTCTCTCTCTCAAGTCCCTCTCCAATGCACTTGTATAATTATTTTGTAATATTGTAACAGTGCAACATGCGAGAAGGTAACTTACTTTTTTGTTCAATTCTATACCTTAACACAAACTTACTTACTGTGTGTAGATAGGTATACATTTTATAATTTTTCGTTTCGCCTAATCTTATACCTTTTTTCTATTTGTGTCTACAAAACACATTAAAGACTACCTAAAAGGACTTTACTTTGTTTGGCGGACCCACGGGAGAACATAAAATACATGTAAAGAGCAAAGAGCAATGCACATAATAATAATATGAGGGTATATCCTTTTCTTGTCCCAATTCCCAAAATTCACGTGTGTGTCTGTGTCTGTGTGCCTTCTACGTACCCCTCCACACTAACACTTTCCGTTGTAGGAGCTGCGTTACTTACATATATGTAATTGCTTTACCTGTAATAATGATTTAAAAAATGATGAAACTGAACAGTGAGTGAATGCCAAGGTGGTAAGATAATACCAGAACTTAAATTTCAGTCGCATATGCAGTGCATTCACATTGTCAGTATATTTTCAGTGGGGATATGAACATTGATGCACCTAGATTCTTATTTCGTCTTTTTCTGTGCATTATTAATGGGCAGAGTAACAGAGTAACAGAGTAACCCTCAAAATTTGGTTCCTAGTCCCTGCTGTAAACGTGAGAGTATTAAAGTAGTATGCAGACTTTGTCTTATCGTCTTTAAGCTTTTAGAGCTTGCATGCCTAACAAAAACAAGTATAAATACGCCTTTTTTGTCTGCTCACTTCAGCTCTTCCTACACAAAACAAGTGTCTTCATTCTGAGTTCGTCAAGTGTTTCTCAGTTGCTACTAGCTTGTTTGATGATGGTACAGCCTGATAACCACATACCTATGAAGAAGGGGGATACTGGAACAGCAAGTGTTTAATGAAAGCATCCCTTAGAGTGTACACTAAATTCTTCAGAGTACATCGTTTTAACAATAAAAAAGAACATATTTTTTCTTCACCAAACCAACCACAACCACCCTTATCTATCTTTAACCTTCTAAAGCACACATGAAAACATGAAAAACTAGTAACACTTCTTTATACAACAAATACATCACATAACACATAACTCAAGTCCGCACTCCTCCTGGCTCTGGCACAGTCTATCGCATAAAAAGACTTGAATTTATCTTTGGTATAAAATTGTATTGGTAGTAGTACTTTTGCTGTTCTGCTCTGTTCGTTATGATGATCTTTTCACTTTCACAAAGACTTTGAAAATGTTAAAAATACAAGGTAAGGAACAAACCTCAAGTATTTAAACGCAACGCCTACTTAAACGACTGAAAGTCACAAATTATATGTAGAAATGTAACATTTTATTTTATGAGAGTGTAGTCGTAGACATTCATAAAATTACTGCCATGTTTTAGTTAATTGAGTCATGTCGTCAAGTCCTAAGTTCCATTAGCTGACCCCCTTCCTTAAAGTATCCTCCTGTTTAAGCAAATAAGTAGCTGTGCACACTTATTACACTCCACAACTCAACTGTTGACTTACAACGGATATTTGTCGACAAAAATGCACTTTTAAACAACCAATAATGATTAAATACGTGAGTATAGCTGCTGCGTGTTATCTTTTGTATATACCTCATATGCCTCACCTTTACCTATGTGGGTTTGGATTTTGGGTACTCACGGTGTTCTTTGTTATCTGATCTGTTATGCAATAATTCTTTGGTAAAGGCATATTTCTGTCATTTAAATATTTCATTTTCCATCCTATTAGTATTCATCAAAAGATGATGATGTCTATCAGTTCAATGTTTAGCCACTATTCAATGATCTGCTTGTAAATAAAATATTTACGAGGCCAAAATTCCTTCCGCTGTTTGCCGGAAGCACAAAAACTATCCATGGTCATTTTACATGAAAGTCTCGCAATTCACAAAATGCCACTATCAGACGCAGAACGCAGACAAAGCTTCATGCATGCATACTTTAACGAGATCATTACCGTTACTGTAATTTGTAAAAAGCGACGCAATGCTGAAAAATAAGTTCGTTCTTTCCTTTCTCGCGTCCAACTAGTAGTAATAGTGCTTCCTCCTTGCCTGTATACTAAATAATAAGTGTATTGCCACAATATTATTATTGTGGCGTCCGTAGTGGTCCATCCTACACAACAACAGAAACATCCCCGTGTAAAAATGATGTGTAGACGCAGAGAGACTAGGACCAGACTAGGATTAGACTATGTATAACATACACCACACAGAAATTTTGTCCTTGTCCCTGGCCGAAATCCAACTGTCAGCTGGCTACTGGGTTTCCCAAAATATTACCTTGTGGTTTTGCAATTTTCACTTGAAATATTTTTCTGCAGTTTATGTAGGTACGGGTACAACAGAATATTGCAACATGTATATAGACTTCACTGAAGAGATGATGTGATACGATGGCTGATTTGATGTGTTAAATATGATAGACATTTAAAATATTATGTTGTTTAAATTATTTTAAGTGCGAACACGACAAGGTACCGAGTTTCTGTACTGGCTGAAAAATTCATAGTGATCATGCAATCCACCATTTTAGTCCAATTTTATAAAGCGTATAAATGCCTATTTATCACGAGAATGCAAAGTTCATCATAAATGTTACACGGTTTTAGACGGAATGAAGGCATGTGGACATCATCAGATCATCGTCATGATCATAATCATAAGTGACGATGCCAGTAGCAAGCAATCCACATCCGTCACACAATATGTCAAAATGGTTGACGGTTTGTGTAAACATTTTAAACAATTTAATGAAATATAAAATTAAATTTTTTGTCCTTTACTTTCTGTGGTTGTTTTTAGTTTTCATGAAAACACAAGCAACAAAAACATACGGAAGCAGAATTTACAAAGCGAAAACCTTGAACAATCAAAATTCACTGTCACAGAAATTTGTAAAAAAAATTGATGTATGTGGACACCTTTTAGGGAGTAAGCAGTAAGTGATTCTGCATAACGCGCATTTCGTTTGAAACGATCGTCTGCATTTTGGACCTTGAAAGAATTAGCGTGAAGTATGGAAACAAAGTAAATAGTTATCCAGAAATCATTGCTAATCATTGCCATGAAACCATATTTTTGTGGCCTTGGCTCAAATCATTGAAACTGCAATAAGATATTCAAATTCAAGACGCCAATGTGGGGGATGCTTTGATAAATTTAAAATAGGGGAGGGTTTAATGTGGTTACACATTTTGACATTTTCAGCCTTGCACTTTTTCAGCATTTTACTTGTTTCAAGGCACTACATCATCTTTTTGAGCTTTACGTAATGCATTAGACAAAGGGACACAGAGGGGCATGCGGGAATGCAAGCAGACCGGGGAATGGTGGTCGTAGGTCATGGTAAAATTTAAGGTCTCATTTCCCACGTTGCCTTTCGGAATACACAGAGAAAATCTTGTCTCCATGGGAATTACCGACTGCAGGACTGCATATTAAATTCTAGCAATAAAATTAAAATCGAGAACTATTTCATCCCAATTCAAAAACACCACTTGGTATATCGTGGTAGCTTCGGTGTATGGGGAAACTTATTTAAGCTATTGCATAATAATATAAAAAATTAAATACTTGGTATTATAAAGCCATGGAAATTATGGATACAAGGTAAAACATGAAGGTTTTCATTCATGATGAAATCTGGAAATTTCAGAGTAAAAAATTTCCATTGATTTCCGATGAGAAATTTTGATATGCTTACTGGAAATTATACTTGGTATCTGGAAAAATATACTTTTTAAAAGTACAAATCTTAATTTTTACGCAATAACGCCAAATTTCTTTTCCAGCATCTATTCCTTGCAAAATTACATACAATGCCAATAAAGATAAATATTTCACAGATAAGATGTTATGCGTACGTATTTTGCATGGGAATCTTTTTCAATATTAAATACTACTAACTTAAATACAAAATTTGAAGAATTTCGTTGGTATGTGGTCACGCCAATTTATCTGTTGTCATAGGATCGAACCATTTCCGGAATGGTCGTACAGTACAAGATTGGATCGATACATCACAGTACAAGCACAGACTGTAAATCACAGTATCTGTGAGCGATAACGATAATGATGCAATTCACTTTCAAGGCTGGTTGAGACTTAAGACCTTCCATGAAACCATTTATTTAAAGAGAAAATGCAACATGCCCAGCGATAAGTTTTTATTTAAAGTACGTAATTAAAAAAATCAACTGCAGGAGCTAAAACTAGAACGACTAACTAGATAAGACGACAGGTTCAAAATTGCGCAAGTGGAAAGTTCAATGGTGCCAATAAAAACCTTTAATAAATAGGTGTTAAGTAATTACCTAAAAAAAACTCTCCTAAAATTGGACAAGCTCTCCTGGTAAAATGGAAGCATAATTACTGATGCAGCAGCCTACCCGTTCCATTCCATGTTACGTTTACAAAGATAGCTTTAATCAGACAATTACAATTGTGCTTAACCATGACGGACGAACATATCTACAATGCAATGACGCGGGTAAATTGGGTGAGTCAACTTTGTGCGCATGCCAATTAATATGAAAAGACAAAAAGCCATTTTTAACAGGAATGCGATACAAAAAACATGTGACCTAAATGTGATTGATGCATGCGTATATAATGTAAAATATAATAATCTACTCTTAAAAATAAGTGACGAGAAAGAAAGACGTGTCATTGTAATTTTAACAGTACATCAATTTCGATATCATAACTTAAAAAATACCTGATTGTTCAACTGAACGATTGCAGCCTTCCGTTGTCTGTAATACTTCCACAATTTAAATGGCCATCATGATAAGTAACCTTGAAACCCCCGTTGATGATGTGGTAATAACCCGACTATAGATAAACTTATCTACACAAGCATAAACTTTTATTTGTTGAAGTCACAAAACTCCCGTTATAAATGCAGTTATACAGTAGTAATATCACAAAAAATGCGTCGATCAGTGTTGTTAGAAAACTGGAGAAAAATCATGGATTTGTTGGCTTGTACTGCACACCATATTTCAGTGAAGAAAAAACAAAATGGGAACAACCCATTGATCAGCGTTTTACAATACCATTGTTTTTTTCAATATTTGGCTTCATTTTACGTTGCACTTTGACTGCATAGGATTCTAACGAGCTCTAATAGTTTTGTGCAGCTTCCAGATGAATAATGAAAGCACAAAAACCTCATCATCTGTACGTGTTCTCCGTTTAACTACTTCTCAATCCATATTTGCACTTTAAACTCCGCACCATAACAATCCCCGCCCCTCTTTGTATTCTTCAAGTTGTACACAATATTTAATCAGGTTTCCTATAATAACTCTCAAAACACCAAAAAAAAACTGTAATCCCCACTCCGAACCCAGCAACGAGGTCCGACGTAAATCTCTAAAATTTAGGTAGAGTTAAAATTCTGTCTTTTGATTTTCATCAGTTTAATCTACTATTGTTGGCTAATCGTAATCTTCTTTGGAACAAACATTCTTTTCACTTCCACGTGATAGCACACATCCCCATTTTTTGGTAATAAAGTTGTTGTAGTAGTAAACTCGATGAGAATATGAAGAGAACTGGAGTTAATGGTAGTATGAATCACGAGAAATCGGCAGGCATTGCACCCATTCACACGCAAGCCATTACGCCGTTGTTGTACTCAGGCGAGGAGTAATACCTGGAAGTAATTAAAGAATCGATGGAATTTCATATTTGGATAAATCACCAATGATATTTGTATTTGTTGCGTGTTGTACATCTGTTAGCATGTGGGGAACAACTGGAACAGCATATAAACTGTACTATTAATATTATTAGGTTTGATTTGTGAAATGCAATGCCTGTTGCAAGACCTGATGAAGATGTACATAATTTTTTTCTCGCTCATACACACACGTCTCACAGATTAAAATGCGTCATCATATGTTGTATGTAGAGACAACTAGAGAGTATTACATCAGAGCAAAAAGGGAAGGAAGTACTATCACAATAAACTGATTGCAAATACGCAGCAAATTTTCCTTCACATAAACATTTTTACTTTTTTCAATACAACTTCCCCCAGTGGAAAGATGAACGGTTTACACGAATTTTACGATATAAAGGATGATATTACCAATTTTCTTAAAGCAATTTAGTTCAGCGCGCTGCAAAATTAGCACATTTTTTTAAAAATCTCTACTTTTTTAGAAAAAAATAATAAATTTGGTAAAAATTATAAAAAAATATCTCAAGTTTAAACCTTTTTTGGTTAGAAAGACTTCAGACTTCATTTGGCCCAAGGGGAACCTACACAGTTGTTGTAGTTGTAGGCACGAAATAGACTTGGTTTTTGGTAGGTGATAAAAATCTCTCCAGGCCAGCACATCCAAGAGGTAAAAAGGCCAAGAAAATAAAGTTAAACTACTACAAATTACAAAGAAAGGAACCAGTGTACTATTGCCAGATGCCTGAAGAATGCAATGCAATGCCACCAGGCTACCACGATCTAAACAACACCAATCACCACTACCACTGCTAAAAGAACTCTCCTCTCTGTAGGCTAGCCAGAACTATAACATGATACAGTTACAAAATGTTACTACATGTTATAATCTTTTATTCTTTGACTTAATCCTCATTTATAAAAAAGTACACACACAGAAATATACACACACACTCACACAACACAATATTCTAATATTTCGTGGAGGAGAACATGAACGGAGACGAAGAAAGAAAACTGAGGTATGTCTGCTTAAACAGAAAATACAGAAAGATATGCCTGTCTGACTCTCTTGGCTACTCACTCGTCGCCACTCATATAATGTAGAAACATAATACTTAATGTACCGACTAAACACACATACATGCATACATATGGTATCAGCCTATTAGGTATTAGGTACATATTTTTTAATATTGTGTGGCACTGCACAGTGTATATATGCAGCAATGGCAAATAGCAAGTCTATTAAATTTTTATTCTTCTTTTCTCTGAGTTTTATGTACACGTTCATTGCAAGGTAAAAACAAGCTATTAAGCTTCCACCACTCCACAAATCGTTGGAATATCAACCCATGTATAAGGTGTGCTAATACACTGTGTATGCGTGTATTTCAAGCTTCTAAGTTCTAATAACAATAATATTGAGTACACATGTAAACGGTTCCTATCCCATATACAAACTTACGAAAGGTGCATATTAGTGGGATTATTACTACCGAACTGAAACATTTCAGGAAATAATCGCGTTTATCTGTTTATCTAAGTATATTTTCCTGTATGTTCTTATAAAAGAGATTTGTTCAAATTTGGCAGGATCCAGGTATGCTTCGTATGAGCATTCTTTATTCCTGCTATATGACCGCTTTTGGTTTGATGCTACCACGATCAACACTGGGGAGACTGGGCGGGGACAAGGGAAAACATTTTACGTTAAATATCATGATACAGCTTATTCGAAACATGCAATGTCGAAATTTCAGGGCACCGTGAAAGAAAATAGCATACATTCCATTTATGCAATAAGGATCCGCCTTACTCTTGCGAAAGCGTTTATCGAGCCATGGCAGAACACATCGTGTTTAATTCAGCCACTTTGATATTTGTGTTTTCACGAAATTTACTATTGTATATCATGCAATCATTGATCGCATGTACATACGTACAGGTAATCTTTGCGTGATGAAATAAAACAAAAAGACATGCAAGGTATATGACTCCTTTGTATTTAGGTAATAAGCAGCATTTACCTGTTTACTACCTGCCCTATTCTGTTGGCATTGTAATGATAACAATACATATATACACATACTCGTACGCGTTGTGTATCTACTTCGATAGCTAACATAACATATTTTTTCTTCATTTTCTGCCAATTATATGCTTTTAGATGTTACGTTTATAGCACAACATACAAGTTGCCTTTCTAAAAATCTAGATACATTGTTCTGTCCACTTTTGACTGTGTAATATGTGTACAGTCTGTTTATTTACAGTATACTCCATAGAGCACGCAATGAAGAACCCTGTCATTCTCATGTTTAGTACTGTTGCTGTGTTAAAAGAGAATATACTAAGTAGGGAATGCATATAGACTATAATACTGTGAAACTATATTGCACCACGACACTGACTCAGCAAGTATATATATGTAAATGTATATGTTATTCAAAGAAAAAATCTTGTACACCGAATTTCCCCATACGTAATGTGACATATCATGGATACAGGCCCACACAACACACCATAATATTTTGCATCCCTTTGTTCTTTCCTCTTACAAAACTGCTCTGTTGTTGATGTCAATACAAACTACTACAAACCAACAAACTATAAAAGTACGATACGGCCACAAACTACGTTTTTCTTATGTATAAAATTATGATTACGCATACGTAAATCAATGTATACTGTGTGTAAGTGAGTGAGCTCAATGCACTGTCTGTATATTATCTTTGTAATCCTGGTAACAGGCAAGGTCGTCATGGTAAAAGATGAGTACTTTGTTATAACATAATCTACTTGGTTTATTTATCTGATTTTGGCTGATATTCGGCAAGGCGCACAGCGCACAGCAAGAGAATATGCATACAGAAATGGTTACGTGGATTACCAAAATAAAGTACATTGGAAATACATATAATTGTTAATGTGTTATGTGTGTATATTTATTGCAAGACGAATGGTTATGAGGGTTGTGTGAGTATGTGTTTGGTAATGCACGTTATCCCCCAGTGAATCCTGTTGGATTTGATGAAAACATTTTAACGTTAAGTGGATGCGTAGAGAAAGTGCTTTACATAGAATAATGTATGTATGTTTTGTGTGGAGAGTTCATCATTAGTTTTGTTCTTTGCTGAAGTGTTCTCTCTCATCATGTTTTACGAAAGGACCTAGGCTCTGGCTAGGTTAGGTTTTTAGGTTTTTGTAAGTCTGGTTCAGACTTGAAGTAACACAAAAACACTAATTTAACCCATACATGGGTATGCACAAAGAGCTATCCTCGGAAGACGAAAAGCTGTTATATGAGAGAACAAAAACAAAATTTACTTACACATCGGTCGGTAGTCGTATGGTTACATGTTGGAATGGGGAACTGAGGTCTAAAAGAAGAGACTGCTGCTGTGGCTGCTGGCTGCGAGAGTAAAGATTTACGAAAATCCAACCAACGTTGCGTACATGTGACTTGGTGACGCGATCGACGAGGTTGAAAAACATTTTTTTGCAGACTGATACGACGTTCAGATGTTGAATCTCTGAGGAACAAAAAAGCACATTGTTCTGTTTGGTAAGGTGGCATTGATGATTATGATGAACTCGCGTTAATAGTTTTAAAGAGACTTTAGTTACCAACTTGTGGTGATTCGGATAGTTGGTAATTCACTAACAACGTGCCAAGTATGCTTAGAGAGAGAGGAATCAACTATGCGTACATCACATGTAGAAAGATTTCTATTCTAACTTTTTATTTTACATGAACAATGTGAATGCCTAATTATTAGTATTAAACAAAACTACCAAATCAGGCGAGCATTAAGAGGGATTTGAGTTTTTTTGTAATGATGAGGTGTCGATGCGAAAATGGCATAAGGCACACCAAGCAAAAACCAAGGTTGGATGAGAAGCCAGAGCTAAAAAGCTCTAGAAAATGGGAAATAAAAAATCTAGATAATAGAGAGAAAGTATTTCAGCTCATTGTTAGCAAACTAGCAAACTACATACAAACTCTTTCGGTGTGGCAATTATTTGTCGTGTTGTTTCTATACTTTTGTGGTGGCTCGTGAATTTACATAATTCATTTTAGTCAAGTCGTAAAAAGTAACAACTAAATGCAAAGTTGTGGTATGGTACTAACTAATGTACGACCAGCGACCGTCAACTGTTTTAAATTCATACTTTCACATTATTAGCAACATCACAAACTTCTACAGAGGACAACGACTATTGTACCAAATTTTGACGCTATAGTTGTCATGCAAGTATACGTTTAGATAATGAGGGATGACCTATACCCTAGCTGACCGTAGGCTTATTTCATATTGTCTTTTAGTGGTAGGTAGGTATGAAAAATAAGGGACTAAAATGAGGTTTATAATAGTCCTCTGATGCTGGAGTCACAAAAGTTTTGCAATTTGATTGGCTATTATTAGACTGTGTCAAGAATAGATTTACAGTCACAGGAACAATCTAGTGAGACCGTGATTTTTTTTCCGGCCGGAAAATAAACTCAGATAGAATTTATTTTAGTAATTCTTTTTTTGAAGTATTCGTGACGCAGCGGCTAAGGGAGCCGCCTAACATACATGCATTGCATCTTCGAATCCCGACGGTAGCATATACTTTTTGCTCCTATTATCTTAG
>JAHZNE010007281.1:0-11320 GCA_027744055.1 Callyntrura sp. NNG-2020 | reverse complement strand
CTGACTTTACACGCTTACATAGAAAATGTACATCTATCTATATTAACGCGAGCGGCGGTTAAAGGGGTTTTTGAATGTGTACTTTCAAATAGTACATTCGAATTTTTTTAACCACCCCCCCTTTGAAATATCCTTGAGGAATGCAAAAACATGGGCGAAGTGAAAACATAGTTTTCCCCCAAAAGTATCTAAATTTTTTGCTTCTATTTTTTAAGCTAAAAATGTTTTCACTTCGCTCAGGTTTTTGCAATACTCAAGGATATTTCAAAACGGGTGGGGAGTAAAAAAAATTCGAATGCACCACTTGAAAATTCGCATTCAATAGGGCAAATGGGTTTTCAGGCCACGATGCCTTTCTGCGGCTATGGATTCTAAAGGCATCCGTAACGACGTCGCGAAGCTTCGCGACCCCCGCTATCAAATAATATATAATTATGATTGAACATGTCTGCAAACGAGGCACGACGCTGATAATTACGGTTGGTGTTACGGAGGCTGGAAGGATGCTACATTTGTACATGCACAAATATGTGTTTGTAGTCGGTGTGTGGCCCGTCCTGGCGCTATAGAAATGTGCTAATATCAAATATAAATCTGCGATTTCATGCGTCAAATACCAGCGATAAGTTATTAGTAAGAGATGTTGCAACGGTTCAGAAAAGCACTGAAAAAACTCGTCCAAGTTTACTTTATTTGTCTCGGGCCCTTGTATCCATGAGATTCATGTTACACCGAAAATTTGGAGAAATAAGGCCTTGACGAATACTAGCGCTATACTAAAACAGCTAAGGTTGACTTCCGTGCAGAGTTGACTATTTAAAATATCACATGGATATAAGGGCCCGGAGGTAAATAAGATTTTTTGGTCGAGGAACTTCAACACAAGTTGTCGTCACTATTAAATTCTTTGCCATAACACATAAAATACCGACTTGTACTTGAGTTATTTAGAAAAGGGCATGACCGTTTACTCACCAAAGAATGCTGATTCCAAAATTACTTCATTTGTTCTCGTACGACAAGTAGTTTTCCTAAAATATTGCACGCAAAAACGCCCAAGATCGGCATATTTGATGACATTTTGTGTGCAATATTCCTTGACCCAATTTCATAAAAATGCCAGGCTGACAATTTGACAAATTTTTCAGTTAGTCACTGTTGGTTACCCATACATTCAAATGGACGAATTTTTGACAAGTTTGTCAACTTGTCGGACTTGTAGTTTTATGAAATGGGTCCAGGATAACTACTTGTCGTACAATCAACAAATGAAATATTTTTGGAATCAGCGCCCTTTGGAGAGTCAATGGTGGTATCGTTTTTTCGAAATTCGTCTTCGAAGTAGATAATCAACCCCTAAACTTTTGTGGGGTTGTATTTTTTCTTCGTTGAAACCATGCAACCGTGAAACAGCCTTAAGGGGATTTAAATAACCGTTATTTCCATTTTGTATATAGCTGTACAGTGTACAGTACTACATTAGAATTATGGTGGACGTGTTCCCCCCTTACTAAGCTAATGAAGTGTTAATGTTCCGCCGAAAATAGTTGAACTCGCAGTCATAAAGAGTGACTCATTGATCAATTACGAACATTTTCCGTTTGCCACTATTTTTAGCTCCAAAAAATGAAAACGCGCTTGCAAAGTGGAAAAATGGGAACGTAAAACTAGTATAGCAGGGGGAGTAAAAAGACAAAGCGGCAGAGAGAAACGGGCTTTCGCTCTAAGCTAGAAGTTGCCTCAAGATAATTTGGTACGATTACATTACATATATGCAACGTTTATATATAAAATGCGGATTCTGATAAATGACATGAAACACGTCACTCTGGGGAAGAAATAAAGGGAATGAAATGGTTCATATGAAGGATTGCATGAGTTTCTAGATAATCTTAATACATTGGTTCCAAGTAAAAATGTGCATTTGAAAACGCCAGATTTAACTAACGTATGCACATGCACAAAAATGTTGATAATTTTGACCTATTTTCCCCTTGCACAGGAGGCGAAGAAACGATGGAGGAACAGAAACAAGCATCACCGCCAGCAAAAGGTCGTCAAAATTAAAACGACGAAAGGCGTACTACAAAGAAAAGAAAGAGGTATGAAATAACAATATCTTGTGCCAGCGGGTTATGTTTTAGCAATTTAGTTTGTATATGGCTTGATAAACAATGAAATATTACGCTTCACCTGCTCCTAATAAATTATTGTGCTCAGATATGAACCACACAACAACGGCAATATAATAAGGCATAATGGACTATAACAACCTTGTACAACAACTTCAGTCTCAATTTCTGATGAAATTTATTTCAGAAGTTTAGGAAATGATGTGTTCACATTATTGCTGGTTTTTCAGGGGCGGTCTCGTAGTCTGACACAGATTGATAGCTTGGACCCTTCAATTCTGACAGGAGGCAAATTAGATATGGAGTCAAAATCGGGACCGATAAGCTGTTCCAGTGAGCAAGTTTTACTTCTCACTCCTCCGCCAGATTCTCGCATTTCCCCAAAGGTACATCTGGTGGGCTCCCAGGTAAATAAATAGAATGTACAATTAAACAAAACACCGTTTTGTGACGTATGAAATATTAGGTATATGCGTACATGTATTTTTAATCAGATTACCTTTTGTTTTGTGTTACGCATTATTAGCGTGGCAAAAACAGATTTTTTAGTTCATCCACGGAAGAGCCCGCAATGTCCAGTTCTGGGATGATGTGCGATGGTTCGGATTCGTTGAGCGCTCCCACTACCAATTTGCATTCTACTCAAGGTTCATCCGATCCTAATCTTAACGTATCTTCATCAGCGGCCGCCGCAGCAGCGAAAAAGCGTTCCCTCCTCTCTCTTTCATCCCCCCGGCATCAGCAACAACAGCCCCGACAATCACGAGCCCCCTCTGGATTCATATCTCATGAAGGGTCGCTCAAGCTTAAAAACACAAAGCACAACCGTTGGAGCAGCCTCTTCTCACCTACCATAAAAGATAATTCAAAGATGGATTTGCTTTCGCACTACTTAGAACAATACGAGCAGTACGGAATTCCAAGGCCTAGTATACTCCCCTGTGATAATGATGACATGGAATGTAAGTACTTCATTTTCAAAATTTCTTCCCCGCATGTTATGCTCCTGAGGTTGAGATTTATCTGCGGAAAATACGTGCAGTTGAAACTTGAAACAAATATGACAATGCAATGAAATTCCATGTCAATTTATTTTCTCTAGCTATAAATACTGTAGAAGAGGACTGGCGGCTAATAGTTAGTAACTGGAACAACTTAAGTTACCGCAGTAAACAGCAACAGTCAGCTATTTGGGAACTTGTCGAGTCAGAGGCAGTGTATATTAGGACACTTGAACTTTTAATTGATGTGAGTGTCATCAGTTGTCTCTTCCCTCATACAGCTATTGTTACTTTCTATAAGGAGATTTTATGATAATTGTTATATTTTATCCAGCTCTTTCTTGCCTGTCTGTACAATCTTCAAGCAGCTAACATCCTGAATGACATTGATCGTGATAGAATTTTTAGCAATATTTGTGATGTGTATAAATCAAACAAAGTACTTTGGCTAGATTGTATGCTGCCCATGGTACAAAAAGCCCGTGATTCAAAACAACCCTTTCAACCTTCTGAGCTTCATGGTGGATTCACCCATGTAAGTACAACGACATCAACTTTAAAAAAATTATCATTTCCTTGCGGTGGTCTTACGTAGATTTTCCTATAAAAACTAGTTTTTACTTGGCAATCATTATTATTAGGTAGTACTTCCAGTACTTGGGATTTGGGATCGTTTTCGTGTCCGTAGATATCAGGCCGACCGGCCGTTCGCGTAATAACTCGAAAACAAAAAAGACTTTCAATATTGTCACCAATCTATCAGGGCCCATTTATAGATTTGCATCTCCTATTTTGGAGCATCTGGCACCACCGGAAGTGCTTCAAACTGAAGGTTGCTTTTACTTAGTTTTATGGACCACTCCTCAAGCTTGGTATACCAATATAGGTATATATATAAGTACACCTATATGAGGTATATAGTTATACCAAGTTTGGTGTTTCCAGGGTGATCCTACGTGGCACCAGAAACCCTTGAAGTCACCAACATGGCAAGCGTATTATCTCGTGAACAAAAAAAAAATTTGAAAATTCTGTTTTCGCCAAACGAGTACTGGTCAGCAGTAGATAAAGAATATCTGCTTTTGACCATGTGACGCCATCGGAAGTGCTTCAAACTGAAGGTTGCTATGTTATATGGGTTATATACATATAGGTAACCAACCTATATAAGTTACATAAGTTTTAGCATGTTTGTTACCACCTGTATGGGTGCCCTGGGGGTCAAACTGCTTCCTTCCGTTTGTATACTGCGTAATATGACGTATGAAGTATCAAAAAGGTACTACTCTTTGAGTTGAATTCAAATTTCACATTACCCCAGCAGATAACTGCGGGGTAAAGTTAGAAATGGCTATTTCTGTTGTTTTTACGACAGAAGTTTAACTGCGTGGTATGCGATAGGTTCTACTCAAAGAGTAGGACCCAAATATTTTGAGTTTTGTATTAATTTTAGTATCCAGTACTACCTACTTGCTTGTTATTCATTATAATTTGAAAACATTTGAGACCGGCATTATTCATAGTTATAACGCTTTTTTGTGTCCACTTTCAGTTTAGTATTACCTGTCTACCTTACATCCAGTATTGCTTAGATCAATCTTCTGCACAGGACTATTGCCGAAGAATGGATCAAATCAACCCTCTATTCAAAGGCTATCTTGCGGTAGGTGCACAGCAAAAACAGCTTTTATAGCTAAGTTAACATTTTTGGGAGAGCTTCAGTATTTCAGCGCATTCTTTATATGCATGAGAGTCGCAATCATTTTTTCCTTCTCTGTCGGCATCAGTGCCTGGAGGAAATGGTAAGATCCAAACTGACGATGATGGTGATGGTGCTTGCTTAACAGCAACATATATTGCTTAAAGTGGTGGTATCGTGGTATGGCGTTTCCTTATGCCTTCCTCACAACGCTTACCACTGACAAGGTAGCGACGGGTGTTGAGAAAAGGGATTTGGAAGCTTTTAGTGATGTTATGCTATACAAGGAAAATACATTTTCTTGAAAAATCAACTATGCTCTTTACTGGAATAAGTAAATGTGTGTTTTTTGACAGATTTTGAGTGTTGAAAGGTTTGTGAAAAGTGTAAATGGGGCTTTGCGGAGTCAGCAGGAATCGGAACGACTTCACGGAATTATGGACAGGATAGAAAACTATGAAGTCGTGGTAAGCTTAATTATCATAAGTTACAAAATCTAGTATGCCTACGACTTTCTTCAAAGGTGGTTTAATGTACGTTGGGAAAGTTATGAAGATCAGTAGTAGGGGACATATACGGTTTTTAATTATATGAATACCGATGAATGTATAGGAAACAAGGGATGACGAGCTAGAGTTTGTAATCAAGACGCATTCGAAGCTGAATTTGTTCGCCCCAATGCCCGGTTGTGGAAGCGCAAAAAGGTGGCTGATTTTCGATAGTGATATGCGTCTACGAGATTCCTTTAGTTCAAAGGTAAGCGGAAAGGTAGAGAAAAGCAGTTTCGCTTTCTTCTCTGGTCGATGACGTTGTCATGAGTCAACCTGATATTAAAGCTGATGGAGATACTCAAACGATTTGACTAGTGTAATATTCCCTGCAAACTTAGTAAGGATAAACATGAAAATACTTTCTCTACAGATATGGCCTTTGCCTTGTTATTTATTTTCTCCATTTTCTCCCTGTCAAGTTGAAAGAAAGAAACGTTTTAGGTCGACTATTTTGAATTTACACATAAAAATGAGTTAAATGAACATGCTTTCTCTGTTCCCACTCATACACTTGAAAAATACATTAAAGAAGTCCTTTTTGAAATCTCCTCTTTTTAGATTGATGTTCATTGCTTCCTCTTTACGGATATGCTCCTTATCTGCAAGTCAACTACGCGAAAGGGAGAAAAGCTAAAAGTCATTCGTCAGCCGTACGTGGTTGACCGCATCCTCACCCGGGAATTTGTAAAAGACTCTTGTGCTTTCGGCCTAGTTTACCTTAATGAATTTGGAACGGCGGATGCTGCATTGTCACTTCACGGACACGAGTCGAAACTAGTCAAGATGTGGTTGGAGAATATCAGGAGCGCCAGGAGACTGTATCTGACAGCAAAGGCGAAAGCAAACGTAAACAAAAATGCCACGCATGTGATATTGGTGTTGATGTATTGTTTGTGTTACTTTACTATATCAGAGAGCTTGTTACACGCAAAAGGTCTATGGCGAAAGGAAGTTTAACACATATATTGTATATAGAGTGAAAACTATAATCGTGTCCGCTCTTCTGTTGCGTACATCTCTGTGATCTTTTCCACTCTGCAATTGTTTCAGTGTTTGAGGCTGGTAGCACGAATCAAGTGGTAATAGAAAGCCTCGGTAAACGGAAAGAAAATAAGAGATAGTATAACTGTAAATAAAATGGAACCACCATCAACACTGATTTTATTTGCTCAATTGACAGCTTCCTAGAGTAATATGCAGTGGAAGAGTAACAGTCCCATTGTAATAGTGTCTCCACACTCCATACGCTCTAATCTGTAACCCCCGCCCCTTTGTTTCTTTTCCACAGGCCAACTTTGATATTCAACTCACGGAAGTAGATGTGGATGACTTCTCTGCCACCGAGCCAACGTTGGAGGTAGAGGAGGACGAAAACTCGGGAATGATTTATTTGCATTCGCAAAGCCCCCGAGAAGTATCAAGCCGTGTTAGCCAGTTATCTAGTCTTCTTCACTCTCACAGGTTCGATATATATTTTCCAGTTACCCACTTATTATCACCTCTATTGACACTTACATTCCCCTCCATTTACTTTTCTCGAATGCTCTTGATGCTTTTCCTTGAGCCCTGAAATAAATGAATCGTTATCAGATTTCAGTTTAAATTATCCGCAGTCGACATTATCCTCACTATTACTGTCTTTTATCTTTCTGGGTCGATAATTAATAGTGGTTCCATCGAGATGAACGATTCCAGCCGTGCAGTCAGCTTTGAGCAGGAGCTTCGAGGATCCAGTCTCTCCTCAGAAGACGGCAACAGTAATGAGCAGGGGGCAGCGGGGGGAACTACAACGACAAACTCAGTAGCCCGATCCTTAAGTGTGGAAACCGCAAATTTACGGCCTTCTTCGCCCCGCGCAGAAAGGTATCACTCCGTTCTCTTGCACTGTTTACCTGATCTCATTAAACTTTACATGGTTAATGTATTATATATATTATGGGCTTTCCAACAGCATCATATACACATTCGCACAGTTTGTTTATGGGTTTCCTATTTATTTATTTACGAATCTTTACTCATCTATCCATCATGACATGTGCGCAGCCAGTGCTACAGTTAGAAACGCACTCCACGACTAGATATAAAATTTAACTGCTTCGGAGAAAGTTACTTGTTCCACTTCCCTAAGCATACTTTATACCAACATATACTTTATGAAACGAGACATCCGGAGATTCTTTCTTTCCGTGTTTAAGGCATTACCTTATTATCTACCGTACATAAATAAGCTATAACACATATTACGTTGTCAGCACACATTTACGTGTCTCCCCATGTAATAATGATGATAAAACATTTTGTCTGTTTGGCTTGTTTTTTGGATTATCCATAGAAGGTCTTTTCTTTCCACATCTCCTACACCCAATACACTTTCAGTACAGATTCCTGTTTGTGGGTATTCTGGACAATCTTTGCCTAATCTAACGTCGGCCTATGACTCTTCCACTTCTCATTCACATTCGTTAACTGTACCTAAATCTCTTAGTCCAACTAATCGGTAATTGTATAGTACTTGTACTTCTTAATTCGCTATATATATAGTCCTTTACACTCTACTACTACTACTTTTAGCACAGGGACAGCTTGTTAAAAATGAGGGAAACACGGGTGCTTTTTGGTACAAGATATTTTTATCAATACAAAATTTAAACGTTTTCCCTTTCATTTCCTGTAGTGGAGTTAGCTATCCTCCACCGTCACCTCGCTCTCTGCGACGCACAAAAGCGCTCCTGCAGTCGGCCAAACCTCCCCTCCAAAAGTCAAAGAACGTCGCGAATAATGAATGTAAGAGCCCGGAAAAAATGGCGAGTTTAGCAGCAAGCATCAGCGTTGACAGGGCTAATTTAGGAGAGACTACTACTACTACCGTAATTGGTAAGAAAAATTCATTTCATTGCGGGGGCTTCACTATGTATTAATCCCATTACTACAACGTCATCGTGTATGTATAGTCTCTAAAAGTCAAGGGGCTTATAAACGTGTTTTTTACTGATGCCCATTTACCAACTTGACACATAAATAAATGACGCTTATTTGTTTATACGGGTTAGATGTAACACCACCAGCAAAAGAAGTCTCTTCAGTGGCACACGATTGTACGATAGACATAACTCCTCCGAGTAAAGACGTCTCACCAGTGGCCCCTCATCCGCGAGGCTCTTTCCTGGCAAGTCCGGTAAGCTCCACTGCCGTCTGCAAGAAAGAGCACACTAGCCCTGGAGACCCAGATGAAGATCAGCTATCATCATCATCTTACATGCAACCGCGGAACAGCAGAAGCAGAGGATCAAGTCCGGATCGGTGTGACAGTTCGAGTACGTGTGGTACTACGATGGAGGTATCCTCCCACAATCCGCATCATGTTGTGTCAGCAGGAGGGCCTCCTGCTGGAATTGCTAGACGGTTAGCAAGGAGTGATCGTCTGGATACGAAACGATATTATACCGCAGGTGTCATAGAGGATATTAAGGTAAAACCAACTGGGGTAGCTTTTCTCACAATAGCTCTTCATTTGCAACTGTCACGATGCAATTTTCTTGTGACAAGTCGGTTTTCCCAACCCTCACCTCTCTTTTTTGTATTACGTTTTTACCCGTTATCAGAAGGAGAACAGTGCTGACAAAGATGCTAGCATACATAAGAGACACTCATGGAATTATGGACCTCAAACTCAACAGAACCCAGGAGGACATCCTCATCATCATCAGTTGGCTACGGACTCGGCCGTACTGCGGAATCGTCACTTCTTCAGGTATAACTTGTACAAAGTTGTTTGAGAGGAGGGTATCAAATTATGAATGTAGAGTAACTTTATTACTAACCCTGTGACTAATTTATCACATTCACACACCTGCTTTCATAACAGCGGCAGCAAAAATAGAATGTTTTGTATGAATGAAAACAATGCAGTATGCAGTTTTGCAATATTTTTGCTGTTTCTTGAGTGTATCTCACTCGTTACTAGTCTGATTTTATTTTTATGTACTAGTGCTGATTTGCCAAAACAACTTTATTTTTTCTACACATTTTTAGTTGCGAAAGCATGACCAGTATTCGTAGTTCGTCAGGTGTATCCTCCACTAGCTCCATTTTGCATTGTATTAGTGATTTGGAGGCTCAGGATATTCCAGAGGAACATTCTAGCATTCCGACATCATCGAATCCAAGTCGTCCCGAAAGTCCCCGCTTGCATCATCCTGATGTTCTAATCGCTGTCAGTGAACCAGATGGGGATGATGATGATGATGAAAACAGTGAGGATGACAACCATTCGGCCTACGGCGGAGGTGGCAGTGGGAGTAAAGCGCAGTCTACACAAGGACACTCTTCTCCGGAACGAGCCATTTGGGATAGTAGAATGTCAGGGACGGATAATCCCGCTTTTGAAGAAGACTTTTCTAGAGAGTCTAAAAATAGCCTGACATCCAGCGAGCCTCAGCCAAGAAGCTCTCACTTTGGGAGAAAACATTTCCTTATGAGAGATCCCGTTATTGGACCACAACACAGCAGCAGTTCCGATTCGGGGTCGGCGGACGATCCTGCGGGTCATGAGTCATTTGGTAGTAGAAAAAGTGGTGAAGCTCGATCCGGAGATCGAACAAAGACAAATAACATTCTTGACTTCATTCTGACTGACGCGTCGATAGAAGCTTCGTAAGCCACAAAACTAACATGTGATAATCTTTAAAATACTTCAAGACATATATACATTGATAGCAATTTGTCTATATATTTATCTCTTTTTGTTACAGAGAAGTATGATGGTTAAAGGAATCCGTAAGGCCGACTATCAACAAGTGTATCATATCCTAGCTGTGCATGTACCAATACAAAGTAACAACCAAGTCACTAATTCGATTCGGAACCATTGCATTGCCTGTTGAAACGGTGTTCCACTCGAGATTCAGATTTATCTATTGACATACTTGTCGTTCATACATAATTAAAATGTGAAAAATACAATATATATTTCCCTACAAACTTGTACATTAAAACATTATCGTCATTAAGTTGTCTTGTTATTTGTCGATTGACATTCGTAAGTGATAAACGTTGTAGGTTATGTAATATTTAAAGACTATTATGAGTCGTCATAAAACGTATTATCAAATCTGTATATCAATAAGAACGTATTAGCTGTGTAATTAATTTTAAATTAAATTAGTGTTCACTTCACAGTCCACTTATTTAGTGTACATTAGTGCACATATAAAACTAATTGTCTATTCCCCTGATAAACGCGTGTGAGCACTTTTGACTTGTTACTAGCATCTCGAGAAAGATGAAAAAATAAATAATTAATAACTAATAATTGAGTTTAGTTTAGTTCTTAATAAGTGTTTTTGCCGGCGACGCATATTTTATTTATGAGTACATACATGTCATTTGTTGGTGAAATAGGTAGAGCAACGTAATTGTAACACAGTGTGTAGTTTTCGAAAATTGTGAGTGTATCCAATGTACTGCACAGTTGCAACATTGCAAGTATTCATTGGTGAATAAGAAAATATTTTTAAAAAGATACGGATGTTATGACCAGTACGTAGAGTACTTCTGCTGGAAAATGCTGTATCAAGGGGACGAAAACTCTTCATAAAAACTGACTTTGAGCTACACCTATGTAGTCGTATCATATATTATATCAGTATATTAATATGTAGTATTAACTATTAGAGAGATCCTGTATTGTATCTTTCGTCGTTACCTCATTTTCATTTTTTTCAAATGAATAAATAACATTGTGTGAACCAGTTATGAAATGAAAACTAAGAAATGAGCGAAATTGTCATGCATTTTTTCATTCATCATCTTACAAAGTTGTTACATTTTACACAAGATCGGTAACGTGCATATACCTTCTAAACCAATATATTTCAGAGTGCGTGTAGGCATGGCTTCCCTATGTTTATGTTTACGTTTTGGATCATCTCATTTTCT
>JAHZNE010007280.1:0-12781 GCA_027744055.1 Callyntrura sp. NNG-2020 | reverse complement strand
GGGAGTGAGAGGGGTGCGGATAAACGCCGGGCACCAAAACCTTAAGATCCATTGTCAATTCTGCATCACTTTGTCACTTTTCTAAGTCCGTGTTTTAAGGGTTTATTTTGTGAAGGAGGAGCTTTGTTTCGTGTCACAACGAACGATGGCTAACGTACAACTTCGAGAACTGCATAATATGTTATATGCTAAGGCTTAGCAGCTAAGCTCAATGTAGTATAATAGTGTGTGTTGCGTTGTACTGTACTGTAGGTAGATGCAGCAGTAGAGTATGTAGGTGATATCAGTGATATGATAGATACCCAAGCGTTCATATGTATATATATATGCGTTGTTTGTTGTAATGTAAATACATCCAAACAAGATCAGTAAATTCCTTCTGTTTTCGCTCTCTGTTGCTGTCCGGTTGTCCTCCGGTAAACAGCAACAAATTGAGTCCAACAAATTTGTAGTTGTCGATTTTAAAAAGTTGTTCTAGTGTGGAACATTAAATTCTTTAATTTATTTATTTGTAGGACTGTGTTTGGAAACAATAATGGTAAGTCCTGAGGTTAGACTCAGACTATGTGAACTACTCAACTGATTCCAGTTGATATGGTGCTCATTTTTGAAGTGGGAGGGATACTACTGACTGATACTGAGAAAATTATATAATTTGAGATTAAATTTGATATTTCTCCCGTTACCTGGTAAATAATATTTCGTGGGTGCTCAATGAAGTCGTACAAAGTAGAAACAATGTATAACTAAGCAACAGCTACCCTTGACAGGTGACAGGGGTACGATGTTGGCTGATAATACCCTAGCAAGCACATTCACACTTTTAAGTTGTAATTTATTATAGCCGTAACCAACTAAACGGCCGTAAAAAAAATTTGCAAAAGGGAGAAAAATGAACCATATCGCGAATAATATATTTTTCTATTGACGATTTGAACCTCATTTGATACAATTACAAGTCCGATAAGTTGGTAAACTTGTCAAAATTCGTCCAGTTAAATGTATGAGTACTACCAAACCAACAGTGTCTACTTCAAAATGTACTTCAGCATGTCATTTTTATGAAATTGGGTCTTGGTTGTCAGCTGTGGGGTGGTGTATTCACTTTTCTCTAACCGTACCATTGGTTAGTGATAGGTAGCTAGAATCTTATCATATGTTAAGTTTAACGGTTTTTGGACTATTTTACAGTTAAAAATTTGCACGGTAAATGTCACATGATGGAACGTGTTGTTTATATGTAATATTTAGTTACTGCGTTAATGTATGTGATGCCAGTTGCCAGTGCATTGAGGATATTCTTCTTTTAATTGGAAACAATTTAGTGCCTGAATGCGGGTGTTAAATATTTGGAAGAGGCATTTAGAGATCCCTTGAAATTTAATTAACACAAGGTAAATAATTTAAATTGGCGATGTATGTTGTATGTTATGTACCGTAATGATTCTTTAAAGAAGTATAAAATTGATTTATTTTATAAAATCAAATAACGATGACCATAATTTAACCAGTACCAGAATATTAGCAACAATGGTTCCAAAAACATCTTCCTCCTCTGCGTCTAAAGCAGGTGGTTCTGCATCAGCCTCATCGTCTTCCTCGGATCTTTACCATAAAATGCATGACTACGTTCTAAGTAGAACACCTGATCAGTCAGCTACAACATTGTTTACGAATCAAGTAATGCGTATAGCTGTTGCAACAATAAGTCAGGAAATCGGTTGGAATACGGCTCATATGTCAGCACTGGATGTGCTTTCTGACCTTGCTGCTAGGTACCTTCTGCAGATTGCGAAGCAAGCAAAAAAGTACACTGAACATTATGGAAGAACGTTGGTTAATGAAGATGACGTTGCATTGAGTTTCAAAGATATGAACATTTCAGTATCTGAGTTAGAAGAATACATTCAAAATTTTGAGCCACTTAATATACCCAAAGAAATTCCATATATTCCGGTGCCAAAGAAAACAGAACTGAACTTCTTAAGACCTGGATCTGCAGAAGTGCTCAGCAGACCGGTCCATGTTCATGAATACATGCCGCCTATGATTCTGGAGCAGTCAGAAGAAGAAAGCGAATCTGAGAAAGAAAAGGAAATCCCTGTACCAATAGCGGATGTTCCAATAGTTTCAGAGGAGGTGCAAGTAAAATCTGAACCCATAGAAGAAATTGTAATTACGAACGGGACAGATCCTATGCAGAATGGAATATTGCCATTTGTTGTAGAAGAACCATCCCTGGTTCCTGAAGTAGCCGCTGAGCTAATTGTGACAGAACTTCAGCCTGTCATAATAACAGAAGAGGTTGAAGTTAAAACGGAGAATGCGCCAGAGAATGAGACAGAGATACCACCTGAAGAAACTAAAAGTGTGCTTCACCAAGTGAGCATTGTTCAGAATGATTTAGAAGAAAGCAGTGATGACGACATTGAGCCAACGGCTTCGAAAGCTGCATCTATTTTTGCAACCTTTAAGTCAACAAAAAAGTAAGCATTAAAAGTCTTGTCAATTTTATTTACTATAAGAAACATTATATGATTTTTTGTTGAGCATTTTCCAATCGTAATTAATCGGTTTTTGTAGATTGGAATCAGCTAGTGAAAATGCTGCACTAAACCGCATACGAAATATGCTTGAAGAGTATGGACATCCTGTTAGGGAAGTATCGTCGGTGATCATGACAACCTCAGGCTACTTATCAGAGGCGAGGGAAGGTCGGCTCCCAGAATGTAAGCCTCCTCTTATGCGATCATTTTTTGATCCTCCAACACCACCTCCAAAGGAACCGAAAAAGACGACCATGAAGAAAATTCTGCAGAGTGTGAAAAAACCGGAAGAAACTAGACATGCTGATTCAGAAGAAGAAAATATAGAAGGTCCACGTTTATTTGGAGTGCCAGACAAGATTACTACTGGTGGCGGAAGTATCACAGATACTTTAAATGAAATGACGGATGTGACAGGGTCAGAAAACGGAGTTCTGGCTGATGTCAATAAAGACATTCCATCAAAGAAACTCTCAAAGCAAGAAAGAAAATTACTTCATCAGAAGCAGAAAAAGGAATTAAAAGCAAGAAAGAAGCTCAAACTAAAGAGTAAGGACAAACTTCTTATTAAGGCCAAATCTGTGCAAGCTGCCGCTGCGTCAAAAGAGCTAGAGTCGAGTACAACGTCTGGGACCAAGAATAAGTTGACAATATTTTCAACAAAAAAGAGTAAATCCAGTAAACTCGATATTTCTGGTAACTCACCTGTTAAAAAGAAAAAGAAAGATAAAAAAAATAAATTGAAAAGGGAAATAAAGAGACCTATTGAACCCATGGAAGAAGAGCATGCAGCTATAAAAGCGCCTGCCCCACCTACAGGCACCGAACTGATCGAAAGCGATGAAGACTTTTCCAACGTTGATGTTGGAGCCGTCGTTTCCCCAGTTCATATTAGAAATCCTGGTGCTCACCTTCACGCTCCTGATGATCAGCAACAGATGCCTTTGATTATAAAGAAAAAGATTAAATTGGAAAAAGAAAGTGCCCCTACTAGTATAGCTGTAAAGATGAAACCGCCGGTCTTAAATTTGAATCAGCACCCTAGTATAAGCAAAAAAATAAATGCTGCAAGACATGCAAAACAAGACAAACATCAAATCGGAGTCAATACTTCGAGTCACGTTCTTCCTCCCATGTCTATATCGAAACCCAAGATTAGAATTCCGAAACGTCCTATCTTACATGAAAGAGACGGTGAACCATTGTCCAAGAAGAAGAGAGGTCGTCCAAAGAAGATCTTTGATGAGAGCGGGATGAGCCTTCCACCAGGAGTTCCACCAGGTGGTCCTGTTCCCCTACCAGCTGCTCGACTAGCTTCCATTGGCAAAACGCTAATGACAAAAGATCCTTCTCTAAAGCTTAATAAATCAATATCACCAGAAGCCCCCATGAAACTTATGAAAATCCGTAAGGAACACATGGAATTTCAAGATGTTGTTCCTAATGTTCCGCCGACACTTATCACGAAACCCCCATCAATATCACCCAACAAAACTGTGATGGGGTCTGGTGCAACACTGGCAAGCGCAGAGCTTCTAAAACGACTTCCTGCCCAGCCAGGGTTAATTCCTGATAGAATACCTCCTGTTCCCCCAGTACGGATTCCGAAAGACCTTCCTGCCTCGATCTCAATCATCCCTGCTGCTCTTTCATCTCCACAAAAAGAAATTTCAGGGCCATCCTCCGCTAGAGGGTTTCCCGGTGCTTTACCCCCGAATGTATGCTCGTCCGTTACAATTACTCGGATCAATATGAATCACCCACAAAAGCTTCCAAGCCCTTACGACGACTCGGTGACTCCTGGGATTGGTCCACCGCCGGGACTAGAAGGACCACACAAAAGAAATAAGCCCAAAGGTGTACCACCCCCACCGCCCCTACAAATCCCAATCCAAGCAGAAACTGAATCAGGAATAACAATAACACCAATAATGATGGGTGGAGGAGTTGGTGCTGCTAATAAAGAGCATCGGTATGACCATCTTCCTCCCCCACCACCGCTACAAGAAAGACCTCCCCAAAAGCACTCAATGTTAGCGAAACTTGATGAAGAATTAAGTTCAGCACCTCCTTCTACAACGGCATCATCCAAGCTCACATTAAAACTACCAGGTCATTCAAACACCCCTACGCCAGTAGATAGTCCAAATCCTCCTCAGGTATACCATGAACCACCTATTCCTGCACCTCCTCCACTGAAGAAGGTTAGTCTTAAACTTCAGGAAGAGCCTAAACCAACGAAACAAAAAGTTATTGCACCAATTCCAGAGGAGGAGGATCTGGAGGTTGCACGATTTGCACCACTGGTTACGAGACCACAAAAACCTGCAAGAGCTGCGAAGGCGCATGCCGCCGCCGCGGTTGCAGCAGTTGTTATGGGTGCTTCCGGTAATCAAGAAATTGTTCAGTTTCCATCATCAAGGGACTCAAAGGCGGATTCAAGACGGGGGAGAGGAAGACCTCCTAAAGGGGGTGCAACTAGTATTCCAACACCACCGCCTCCCTCAACTTCAAAACAGGCATCGAAGTCATCCCTTACTGTACTGGAAACCGAAACTGTTGGTTGCATTATAGACGAGCATGTAAGAATATTTGGAAAAGTTTTTTTATTCCTTTTATTTTTATTTTCTTTCTCTGCATGATTCCCTATCTATGTTGTGTTTCTTTCTTCATTTTTTTGTGTTTTCCTTATAATTGCCGTATTATTTTTTTGAAATTCGAGCCGTCACCAAATTCAATATTTTTTTGCACTTTGAAATATTTTTAATATCTTAATTTTTAAAGGTCTCCTGTTCGTTTTGATTCAATGATAGCAGTAGATTTTTTGCATTTCATTTTATACTAATCTCTTAACGTTCTTAGCGTAATTTTTCTTTGAAGAAATGTTTAGTTAAAAATTAAAGTTTTGTAATTTGTGTATAAATTATGTATGGGACACAAAGAATTCATTGGGAAATGTAACAACGAGGTCCAAATCGAGAACCCTATTGTTGGCTGTAAAGCAGAAAGCCTGCATGCTGAAAAAAGCTGTTAAAAGGAAAACTGCAAATGCAAACCGACGACTAAATAAGCGTCGTGGCAGAAAAAGAAAGTAAAACTGAAACTTGATCATGAGGTAACATTTTGCGGTATGTGTAGGTGTAAAATCTCAAAACAAAATCCTCCTCTATGATAAAGTAGTAAAGCAATTTTTCATGTATTCATAGTAATCAATCATTTTTTCGTCTAAATTTTCATCCTGCATACTTTCTTATCCTCTTGATTCTTACAAATTTCATCTCTGAAACTATAGCTGTTCAAACTGTAAACGTTGTTGAAAGAGCGTGTAATCATCGACTCCAACATTTACGCTACGTTTACTGCTGCTAATGATGTGATGCATGCGAAATATAAATCTATTTCCTCTGTTTAGTGATTATCATGATAGACTACTGTTATTACTAATTTTCACCGTGTTTCCCCTTTTTGACCAAACAACAAAATCATTGTTTTTGAATTTGACTTTTTATCCTCTTTTTATCTTTAATTACCGTAACAGGGAAATAAGATTTGGATTTGCCCCGCATGTGGTCGCCAAGACGATGGTAGCCCCATGATTGGATGCGATAAATGTGATGATTGGTATCACTTCGCATGTATGGGCATCGAACAGGAACCTTCAGAAGAGGAACAATGGTACTGTCCGCGCTGTATTAGGAAGCAGAAGCCGGAAGGAAAGCAAAAGAAGAAAAAGTAAGGAGTGGAAAGGCATGAAATCAGAAGGCTTTATTGTGGAGTTCTGGTATATGAGATTGGCGTGGGAGACGAAATTTGTAATCCTAGTGTTCTTGTCAAATTTAACTTGTAATAAATAATTATAGTTTAGTATTATGTTATTATCGTGCGCTGGTTTGACGCATTGAATTGCATCTCGTCAGGTATAGTTAGTCGTCGTCGTAGAACATAGTGTTATGCTTACTTCACTACGATTTCTAATTTTATGAATCGGCCAATAACTTATTAATTTCTATTGAAATTAGAATTTCAAATTGTCGCAAAATTTTTCATCGATATGCATGAATGCAAATATTGTGATTTTTTGTTGGTGAAATTTGTTCTCTATATAGGCAGCAATTTTATGGGATTGATGTGTAAATTTTGATTTTATAGTACCAGTGCTAATAGCTAGACTAAGAGGCAATTCGCTTTGTATTTGTTTATCTTAAAACTATACTTTTCTGTTATACGTGTAGAAGATTTATATAAAATAAAATAGGTATTTTATTCTCATCGTATTTATTTATTTCGTGTTTTAAAAAATTAGTTAGAAAAATAATGTAAGGGAACAGTGATATATAATAAATAAGACACAATCAAGTATAAATAATGCAAACAATATTAAAAAATGATTTATTTGTTGTTGCTGTTGTTTCCAAACGTTGCTTTCGTTAAATATGTGTGGCACAACACCTTGGTAATTGCATCTTAACATGCAGGTATTTATTTGCAATAAAATATAGAGCCAACGTTGTTGCCAAAATGCCAATGCACATTCATTGATGATAGTGCTGCTACCATGTTTTATAGCCTATTGTGTCAAGTTTATTAAGCTTAAATATCAGCATATATTGCTATGATAAGTGGTAAGATACAAAAATAGACTAATAGGATGAGGCAAAAGATTATGGATTCGTACCTCGATATCCTTCTATACAAATGACTTCAATAAATAAGAAATATTTTACATGGCTATGTTGTGGTGGACAGGATAAGTTCATGTGATTTTACTTCTCAGCAACTATAGACATTGAGTGACCGAGAGGACGACATTATGGCGAGAAACTGGTTACGCTTGGTATCAACTTTTCAGATCGTTGCAGTTTTTCTCTGTATCAATGCTTATTTTAAAGGCATTGAGGCGAGAAAGTATTGTGACGCTAAAGCATCTAGAGTAACAAAATCCTTTGACAAAACGTGCGATAAAGACTTCATTTACTGCGTTCCTGGAATAGGAGGCATTCCAGCAAAATGCCCAGAAAATTTAGTATTTAATCCGAAACGGGAAAACTGTGACATCCCGAAAGCATGTGGAGGTAATTATTATTAAGTTAATTTATTTGTATGGTTGGCCAGTAGAAAAAGTATGAATTTGTGGCCATGAAATGGCATGTCTAGAAAACAAGGACTTTGACAGAGACTGCATTGGAAAGCCGTGTGGTCTGCACGCGGATCCGGGCTGTGAAACATATTATATCTGCTCTGGTGGAAACAAAATCCGTAAAAAATGCCCAGTTGGCTTCTTTTTCGACACGGATAATAAAGAATGTCTAGATCCCACTGAAGTAAGCGTTGTATGTTTCGATGATGTAATTACTAAGGCGCTTGAGCCTTACGACATCCAGAACGATACATCAACATATTCTACTGATGATGCCGACTTCAGCGCGCCGCATGGATTTAAAGCAACATCAAATGCCCCAATTGCAGATGACAAAAAACATGCGACAGGGATAATTTTAGAGTCACCAAAAGTCACTAATTTCGGAGATTGGCTGGAATGGGTAAAATGTCCTAAGGGGATGTATTTCACTGGTATGGCTGTATGGAAAAGAAGCATTGAAGATGACCTGGGAAGATATGACCATGGTGGGGTCATCTCTGTGGGTTTTAAATGCGAAAATCCACTTCATTTTAAAAAACAGAGTCAGGAAGAGAGTAAAATAATTGGACAATGTGCCCCCGGAGCACCAGACAAGAAATGGTTTGGATTTTTAGAATGCGATGAAGGAGCTGCGGTGGGATTTCAGTTGAGTCAGCAGCCAGACCAAGGAGACGAAGATGATACGGCGACAGACAACGTTAAAATGTGTACCAGCATATAAACGAACAATCCTGCCACTACTGTACAACAAAAATTAACATAAAATTTTGCTTCTAGGATTTGCAGTGCTGGTGAGGTGAAAGAGAAGTCTAAACCGTACCATTTGAAGAAAGCTGCGTATAACAAAGTAGGTAACCAACGAGGAGATTGGACTGAAGCAAAGTAGGACGAAAATTATTTTTGTTAAACATGAGACTTTATTCCATATTGTCTAAACAACTTTATTTTAACAGTTTATAACGACATTAATAAGTAGTAATGTGTAGGTACTGTCAGGCAAAACAAGCTCTGTGTGCCATGAAAACTCAGATGCAAGGATGGACACAAACAAACTGTAAGTCGTAATGTACAATGCAAGTTGTTTTGTTAAACTTCAAAGAATCTAAACTTGAGTTTCATGTGCGGCGTAGTTGTGAAATTGGACAAAGACGACATGACCGGTTTAAACCAAATGCACGTAAAATGTTGTGATGTTCCATCTCCTTCCTCAGTGTGCGCGGCGAAAGAAACCGTACAATATGCTGAAACATGTGACAACATAGAGTCATCTTCGGGGCGTCCATGTTCAGTGAAAGTACTTGTGGGCGTTGCATACAATATGAAAGACTATAAGGCTAGTGTGTCATTTTATACCAGTATTGGGTTCAAACTTGCTGAAACAATTCCGGACCTAAAAGTTGCTCTTGAATCTGACGTACAATGCGAGGGCAATGAATGTGAAGTTAATTACGATAAGCTAGACGCGAAAAGGATTTTCAGGGTGGCAAAACTGGAACAAGGGGAAGTTAAAGTCGACGGTTCAGTAAAGGCAAAAGTATTTCAGGTTGTGGTAGAGTGTGGAATATTCAAAATTTACACAAATACTTTGGTAACCACGGGTACGAAAAAAGATGGTTCTGAAACGGAGGATGAATCATTTGTCATATAAACTTTGACGAGTAAATTAGTTGATATAAATTTTTAAAATATTGTACAATGCAAATACTTTACTGTACATATTAGTGTAAAAATAACAGTGGTCGGCCAATATGATGCGCTTCAAAAATAAATTTGATTGTACGACCTGCACAATAATTTCACGTTCTTCATTAATTCTTACAAGAAAGATGTTAGTAACTGGAACGGAGCACCTAATTTCTCGGTGAAAATGATAAGCAGTTCTACGATTACGATTGTCAATACTTTATCTCCTTTGGTATGATTTACATATAACTAAGCCCTAATGTATTTAGCATTACGATTTTCGACTGCCGCTCCTGTTAAAAATATATTCTCTCTTATTCTAACTGCCTTCAATATTGCATTTTGTAAACAAATCTGAGAACTATTGTCTTGGTGCCTATAATCTTCACAAACACGATTTAATTTTCTGAGAAGCATCAGACATGTATATCCATCGTTCATTAAAACGTTCACATTTTTTCGCCTTCATCACTGCGGTAATGCGAGCGTGAGCATAACTATTATAAATACGAGCACGACAAAAAGACAATTTTGAAATTTCCTTTATTTATAGAGTTACCCACTCATAAATAACTGTAATTTACTCATCGTTTCCTGTTGCGTCAGGTGCACATTTTATGTCATTGATTACTCGTAAAGTCCTAACTTAATTATCCATTGTGTTGATTTAATTGCAATGAAATAAACTTTCATAAACACTTAGAGTAAATTCGTCCCTCAAAAATTGTAATTTTACATTGGACTACATATACCGCATATGCTGTAAAAGTTTTTGCTCGCTGCACTTAAAAATGCAAAATGAAGACAAAAACTAAACAGCTCCAGGGATGGAGTCTTTCATTAATATTTGCGAAACTTGCGAGTGTGTTTCTGCAACTCAGTGCCTCAGACGTATCTTTCACCGGAGACAGACGTCCATTTGTATTATGTCCACAGCAAATAAAGAAGAATAGTACAGGTATATATCCATTGGCAACAGAGTTGTGCTCTGAAAGCTATACGTATTGTGCTGCAGGACGCCCAATTCCCGGTACTCATATTATGAATATAACATAACATGATTACATGATGCTTTTAACATAGAGCAGTCTTTGAAGAAAATGTGTTCTTTAACCATAATAATAACAGGTTCGTAAAAGTGTTACGTTGATAGAGTTCATTGTCTTTCCCATGTAGGCACTTGTCCTAAACAATTGTACTTTAATCCCGACACTGGGGACTGCGACAATATTGACAATGTCAGCAAATGCATGAAGAAATACATGGGCGCTACCAAGGAATCTGGAAAACAGACAAAACTTCGTCCTATTCTTAGCGACCCTAAATATATTGATTGCAACATTATGCCTTGCAATTTTTACCCGGATGTCGATAATGAGGGGGATGGGAAGTACATATTTTGCAACGCGGGAAAATTGCTCCGCAGAAGTTGTCCAAAAGGACATGTGTTTGACATGAAAACTTTTGACTGTCGCGTGGAACGCAGCGCGCAACCATGGCAAGCACCTAAATTAGGACAAGGCAAGAAAGAAACCGATAACCCCGTAGCTGATGACGCCGATAAAAAATCCGATTCTATTGAGTTCCAAGCAAAATCCCCTACAGATATTTACACGGTGGACCCTGTCACCGGAATCACCACGATCCAAAATCCCTCAAATAGTCACCTTCCTGATGACGCCAAATGGTCACCATGGATGATTTGTCCCAACGGCACTTATATCATGAAATTGGATAAGAAAGGATTCACTTGCTCCATTCCTGTCGGATCAGACAAATATTCAGAAAAATTGCGGGAAATCTCATCCCCGGTTCCTAAGGGCGATCAAGTAAAATCACGGCCCTTGCAAAAGGACAGCGTTCAAGAAGAATCAAGTTCTGATTCAGAGGAAGAAGAAAAATCTCCCATAAAAAAGACTGACGCTTTTGTCAACCAGTCCCCAACAACTGGAAAGCAAGAAGATTATGTGCTGCCTTATCCTGTAGATAGTAGTAACTTTTTGCCTGAGAACTGCCGCGAGAACGATGGTGGCGTCATCAATAGCTTTGAAATTCACGATACTCACATTCAGTTTCTCTGTGCCAATGGACCTACTAAAGCAATAACCAACGGCGCATTGTGCTCAGCTACTTCTGCAGTTTGTGGCATAAGCGTAATGGCAAGTGGTCGCGATGTCATTAACGTTCGCACACAATGCTGTCCCGTTAAAAGTCCTCTCCTAAAACCTAAAGAAGCACTAGCATTAATCAGTACATTTGATAACTCAGATGGCGAGTTTTTGCGCAAGTTCCAGTTTGAAACAGGAGTTTACGGGGTAACCACTACCAAAGAAGATAGGCACTTGCAAGCTTTTTATATTTCGCTAGGTTTTTCCTTCTCAACGCTGATGAAGGACTTAGAACAAAGTTTGAGAGATAAAATAAGTTGTTTAAAGACGTCAAATTGTATATACCCATGGAAAACATTTGAGTTTAAAAGTAAGGCCATGCTCAAAGTGCAGAAAAAAATGATTCTGCCACCGCGATCTAAGGCCAAATTGTTTCAAGTTTATGCTCTAGTGGGGTATTTTAGAGTGTACACCAACAAATTTATTCAAGTGCTGGAAAATGTTGATACTAACTTGAAATACGAGGAAATTATGCAAATTCCGGATGAAGATTTAAACTTGCCAAAACGGAAGCAGGCTTTTACTACGGAAGAGTCCGCTGGCGGTCATCCGACTCCTTTGAAGGGAAAGAATTTGATGGAAGGCAATACCAAATTTTGGAAAGTGTGCCCATTCCATGACTTGCCTACAAGTAAGTACGTGGAGAGAGAACCGCCAAATAGTGTCATTATTTCAAGTCCTGTGATCTATGATGTGGGCCAGTGGAACAGTTGGAAAAATTGCTCGGGAGAAGCATATATAAACAGAATCAGACAGATCTCCCATGAGATAAAAACTGACAAAAAGACAGATCACGTTGGTGTGGCGCAACTCGGGCTGGGGTGCAGAAAGTTAGCAATTAAGGGACGACAAACTACTAATACCGATAAAGACACAGAGGTAAGCAAAGAGGGCCAAAGGTCTGAAAACGACGATACATTGGACTTTGTCATCCCAGGATTTGAAAGGAAAAAGTGGCTAGATTGGAAAGGAGGGACTTGTGACAATGGGATTTTTGTAGGATTTCAAATGAAAGCCAGCGAAAAGTTCGAAAAGGATATGGGTAAAATTCATTGATGTCGTATCGTTACGTTTTCAGACTCCATTTAAATCGTTGTATTTATGAATAAAAGCAAAACTGAATTATGCGTTCATTAGTGGGAACAAAAGAACTCCGCATGATATGCAGCTGTGATGAATACGATTTAAAAAATGCCCAAGGAAAAGCGACAACCACAGGTTCAGATACAGGCAGGAGTTCAAGT
>JAHZNE010007279.1:0-13299 GCA_027744055.1 Callyntrura sp. NNG-2020 | reverse complement strand
ATTACGCTTCTTGATCAGCAACTCGAGCTGTTGTGAGTGAGAAGACTCCAACTTAAACGGTGCACTTACGTTCGTAATAGTAGCAAATGGTGAAAAGATGCTGTGTGGCGCTTTGCGCTGCTACATATATGATGACGTATAACATCGTTCTATCTCCAACGCCGCCGATACATAAAGCATTAGTATTGTGCATCGAAGAAACTACTAATATAATTTATAGGCAGGAAGATTCACAGTATTTAGGTGTCCCTCCCCAGTGGGTCGAAACACTACGGCGTACACAACGCACACACACACACAGTAGCAGAAAAGAAGAAGAAGAACATAATATATTGAATGTAGAGTTTGTAGAGAGCTACTTTTTAATGCATTCAACAAAAATAGACAAAACTTGATTTTAGTGTGACGATCAGTCAGTCCGTCAGCAGAAAAGGAAGAGTAGGATGGGATGGCTTGATTGGTTGTTATACTCTTCCGCTATTGCGTTGTGTGGGAATGCGAGAGCAAAGCGAGTCTTCTCGGTAACTGTTTGCCCTTTTTAGATCATTTCTAATCTACCGTGTGGTACTAGAAAAAGGTTGAACAGAGAAGAGACTCTAGAGGTCTTCTTCACAAAGTAAACTATGCAATAGCTCTTCTCTTCTAGTCATCTGCATTTTTTATATTGCTTCTTCAAATCACTTCTCCTGCCACGACACTGTCTTGTCTTCTCCTTTTGCTCGTCTCTTCCGTTTTAATTTCATGCTGTTTCTCTTTTATTTCGTCTCGTTTGACAAAAAAGACGAATCTCTTTTGAAGAGACAAGATTTGATACATTACATTCCTATTTGTTACGAGGAGGATGATGAAGATGTAGCGCAAATGAAAAAAGTTCCATTTTCTTTACGACCAGCTTAATGTGAGATTCTACATATATATTATAATGAACTTTCTTCGACGAGTTAGGCCAGCCTGCATTATCTGCGATAGTTCCTTTGCCACAATAAGGAAAATTGAATTGATATTAAGACAGTCATAATAGGAAAGTTTTATATATTTAAATTCTACATTTAAATAGGTGCATTTTAGCTGCGAAATACCCCCAATTTAGTTCTGTCAATCTCAGAAGTGCCAAATTAATTATTGGTTTACTTGAATTAGACAGAGTGAATGATGATGCATGTAGTTCGATGCAATTGGTGCAAGTTAAGACAAAAAAATAAAACGAGCATTCTAGCAATTTAAAAACTAATGTCGCACATTTGGTATGTTTGTAGAGCTTCGAGCAGACTGTTCAACCAACCAAAATCAGTAAAACAAGTTTTTCGCAAGGTTAAAGCATGACGTCTGAAAGAAACAGTAAAACGATTAGTTATTAGTTATCATATCACTTTAGGCAAGAAACTGGAGCAGTAGTAAGTTAAATTATTCAGGTAGACAATGCATAATAGAGAAAACCCTTTATTGCATCTGACGTTATTTACTTATGTATGAGGATTCCTTACATACGGTTGTGTCTGCGAAGTAGAAATGAAGAATGAGTTACACAATAAAATGCTGTGCTGGACGTACCTTCTGAAGTTCGCAAAAGCTTTATTTATTTCTGCTTTTGTTGTTTGTGCTACTTTTGATTGCCTACCCGTGTGGTAAAATCCTCGAAATTGGGAAAGTTTTACAAAAGAAGTTAAATTCCCAATGTGACTTATTGTAGGCAGAGGCATTAACACATACCACATCGATCTTGTGCTTGTTTGCTTGAAGAAGGTGAAAGCACACTATCGAGTAGAGAAAGAGGATGCTGGGACTTCTTGATGGGTTGTAATGATTCGTATCAGTAATGATTTAACTATGGGAAATTGGAGAGTCTACTCTTCTGAAAGTACGTTATTGGTGACATGGGAAAAGTAGTTCAACAATATTGCAGTGTGGTACTCATTGAGGAAAATGTCCAATTAATTCTGTGTTAATGAACACCAGACGTTGTAAACCTTCACTCAGAGTGACCCTTTGTCCTTTGTAGGTTTTTCTGCCCGTATTTACAAGACGACCTTCAAGTAATGTTACTACTTATTACTTAATAATAAATAAACATCCAGCCAAACACACTGACACAACGACAACACACAAGATACACTTGGATCCAGAGAGACTCCATGAATTTTTCGTTTTCATGTGGAGGAAAATGGTAAGAAACCATAATGCGGCCTCGGTAGTGATAATTGATGGAGTAGCTCTTGATGAAGAAAAATGTGCATATTTGGAGGCATATGAATTATGCCGTTGTTGGGCACATTAATATGACCAGTGTTCAAGTGTGAAAGATACGGGTTAATGCCGGGTGTCATCCCAAATATATGTAATATTTATGCAATGCATGAAGGCTAGACAAAGGACGAAAACGAATTGAGGTAAAAATGAGTTTTTGACTGGTGGTGTCAGAATGGTTGAATTGAGCAACGAAGAATAACCAAGGTAATATTTAGCTTTGTTATGCTGCAAAAGTCACTACGACTACGTTTTTATTTTCGTGAACCAAATTAAATATTTTGGGTGTATACAACAAGTAATAAATAAATTTGGCAATTTTTGATTGTCACGAAAAAAGCTACGGTAACTACATCATTCTAAAGCTCACTACTCACTACATGACGATTTTTTTACTACTACAAAGATTTTTCTACGGGAACGACTACGGGATATCACAGACATTTTTGACAAGTTGCTGACAGAGACTGCCTTACAATTTAAAATATAATTGTTTGTTGGAATAGCCTAGTCAGCGTACTTGTTGTCGAAGGTTACGATTTTACCAACTTTCATACTCATTATGGCTGTATTGTTGGCCGCCACTTGGGGTGTGAACGAGGGTATCTCCAGTTTCAATGTCCTCAATTACCCATTGTTGTTTCTGGTTTTGAATTTGGACTTGCTCAAGACGAACTTGGTATTCCTTTTGGCCGGTAACTTGGACCATGGTCAAAGCTTGGTTGGTGGAGGCGCTAAGGATCAAGAAATTATCCTTTTGCTGTGGAACTGGGACGAATACCCACTGTTGCTCTTGGCTTTGGGAGTTGCTGTACATCTGTTGGATAAGAATAAATATGAATAAATATCGAATGGGTTAGCTCTAGGAGGACAATGAAAAACAGTGAGAGATATGCAGATGTAAATGAAATGCTTACCTTGGCTACCACTTTGGATCCACTGACGGTAATAACCTTGACTTGACTGCCTTCCTTCTTGTCGAAAGCAAGACTGTAGTAGTCATCGTTTCCACGTTGCTTGGCAATAAGGACTTGGTTCCAGGCTTGTTCGGGATGCTTTTCATACCCAATGACCTGGGATTGATCTTGCCAGCTGGTGGTTTGTTGGCATCCTCTGCAATCGTCAAGGACCTTTTGGTAGTAAACGTTTTGGATTTGGATCCTGGCACGGTTTCCAAAAACAGCGGGTCCACAAGTAGCGTCTTGTGGGGTGGAGACGCATCTCTTGTTCACGTTATTCCAGTATTGGTTTTGGGAGCATTGTTGTTGGCGCCACATGCAGTCGGTGGGATTGCATTGCAAGTACTTTTGACAGTTGTTGGGGTAGGAAGTCTTGTAGCTCACATCTTGTTGGTGGCATTGAGTGTTGGGAGAGGGGTAGTCGTTTTGTCCATTTTGTTGACCTTGTTGGGACTTGCATTGTCCACGAGCAGATCCTCTCAAGGCTGTGGAAATAAGAAATGAACAGATGTCATGAATATCTCTATTCAAATGTGAATGTTGAATAAATGATCATCCCAATTGGGCTGTGGGGAAACTTACTTCTGACATTAGAGTTTTCCTCAGAAGAGGAGGAAGATGAAGAGCTGCTGCTGTCAGAGGATGAGTCACTGCTGCTGTCGGAGGATGAGTCGCTGCTGCTGTCGGAGGATGAGTCGCTGCTGCTATCAGAGGATGAGTCACTGTCGTCACTGATTTGAGCAGTTTGGAATGACCAAAGTTGAGCTTGGTTGTTTTGGTTGGGTTGTTCAAGTTCAGTCTCGAAAGTGCTGGTTCCGTGAGAGTTCTTGACCATGGTCAAGGCCTGTCCGGTCTTAACACTGATGATTTGGTACTTCTTGCTTTGGGTGGTGGGAACAATCCTCCATTGCAATTCTTGTTCATTTTGCTGTTGGTTAGGTTGGTAAATCTTGGAGACTGGACTATTTTGTTGCTGGCTAACAGTCAAGGTCTTGGTTTGTCCGTTTTCAACACGGTCAAAAGCAAGACTGTAGTATTGGGTGGGTTGGCCACGTTGCTTGGCAACAAGAACTTGGTTCCATGGGGCTCCGCTAATTTTGTTGTTACCGATGATTTGGGAAGTTATCCTCCAGTTGTTGTCGTTGGGGCAACGACGGCAATCGTCAAGGACCTTGCCGTATTGTTGGTTAGTGACGATAAGCTTGGCTTGGCGACCAAAGATGGCAGCGGCACAGTCAGCTTGTTGGCGTTGTACACATTCTCCTTGTACGGCGTTAAAGTACTGGCCTTGTTGACAGTTCTTCTCGGTCCAGCGACACTTTTCGGGGTTGCATTGAAGGTAAGTGTTGCAAGAGCGGGGAGCGGCACGCTTTTGATTTTCATCTTGAGCGTGGCAAGGTTGATTCTTGCTGGGGTAGTATTGGCTTGGACCAGATTTGCAGACGTAGGTTCCTCCGGTTTGGAGTTGACGGCTCTCTTCAGAAGAGGAGGAAGAGGAGCTGGAGGAGGAGGAGGAGGAGGAGGAGGAAGAAGAAGATGATGAGTCTTCCTCAGAAGAGCTAGAGCTGCTGGAAGAGCTGGAAGAATCGTCAGCGTGACGTTGGTACTGTTCCTTCATCCAAGAGAAGGTCCTTTGTCCATTGGGGGTCTCACCTAGAACTTCCCATTGGGTTTGTCCTTGTTGGTTGGGTTGAGCACGTGCCTTGAGGGTATATTGGCTAACGAAATACTGATTGTCGATTTGGTCTCTGCCGAGGGCTTTTTGGACAGCCTTGATAGTCTGGCTAACGTAAGAAGATTGATCCCTGATGTTTGGATTCATCCTGATGGACGCTTGGTGGACTTGCTGATTGGAAGACCATCTGGCCTGGGTGGTAAGTTGGTTGTTCATCTTTCCTTGTTGGCATCTGGATCCGAATTCCAAGTTTTGTTGAACATTGACTTGCATTTGTTGTTGTTGGTTTGGTTGTTGTTGAAGAGTGATTAGGTGGTCAGCGACAATGCAAAGATCGGTTTGTTGCTGAGGATTGCTTCCCTCAAGGATGCATTGTTGAACGGGCTTGAATTGGGGTGGTTGGTTGTCCAATTGCTTGGCAGCATCGTTAGCAGCGTTTCCACTGGCAATACGAACGAAAGCTTGAGCTTGTTGTTGTTGTTGTTGTTGGTGACGTTGTTGGGGAGGAACGACGCTAAGTTGAGCCAAGTATTGGAAGGTGTTCTGTTGACCCTCACGGATTTGTTGCATCCTAGTTTGTTGTTGTTGTTGCACTGGTGGGATGACGGGTTTCTTTCCAACGACAGCAACGACAAGGGTGGTTTGTTCGCTATTCTGGTTGTTTTGTTGATTTTGGTTTTGTTGGTAGGTTTCGGTGTTGCTGTTATCATTTTGGGCGGCAGCGGCAGCAACGTAAATGGTGTTGGTTTGAGATTTGTCAAGGTTCAAAACGAGTTCAGCTTGATGGAATCCACAAAGTTGTCCGTAGTTCTTTTGTGGCTTATCTTGCTCCCTGGTGTATTGAAGAGAGAGACCGACCTCTTGTCCGTAACGTTGTTGCTGTTGTTGTGGGTTGCGGGTGGTGCGGATTGGGGTAATTTGAATTTGTTGACTTTCTGGGTTGAGGGCCTTATGGAGGGTGCTTGGAAGTTGGGCGGTGTATGGTACACGCTTCGCCTTGATAAGACGGATTTGTCCTTGGGGTTGAGCTCCTCCTTGGATGTAGGCAGGGGTGAGGGCCAATTCAACGGCTCCGTTGGAACCAACCTTAGCCAATGCGCGGAAGGGAAGTTCAATGGTGGCACGGGCGTCAACACCAGCTTGGAACTTTTGTCCGAGGAAAGGAACCTTAAGGGCGATCCAGATGTGGTGGCGAACAACACCAACAAGGCGGATACCAGCTTGAGCTTGGAAACTTTGAGATCCCTGGATTTGGGCATTTCCGAGCTTAGCGTGAGTGGAGATGAGAAGAGGAGCACGGAGCTTCTTGGTAAGTGGCATACCGAGAGCGGTGGGAATTTCCTTGGTGAACTCGGAGAGCATGATCATCTTTTGGGCGGTGGCGGTGTTTTGAGTGAAAGCTTGGCCAACTTGTTCTTGCACGCTTTGGGAAATCTCTTCAAAGACATCTTGGTCAATCTTGACGATCTCTTGGATGTTGTTGAGGAAACGGACGTTCAAGAAAGCTTGGAAGTTTTGGGCATTGCGGCTTTGGATGAGGCTTTGGAAGTTGACGAGAGTGAGAGACACTTCATAGGGAATGATTGGAAGTCCACCCTTTCCAAGGCTGATTTGGTTCTTGGCGTAGAAGTGGGTGGGGAAAAAGCTGGTGTTGGTGCGGAATTGGGCATAACGTTGGTAGTATTCAATTCCCAAATCATGGATCTCACGGGCTTGGTAGTAGTTGACGGCGCTCAATGGTTGGGCTTGAACCCTGTTGACCTTGCTGAGAACTGAACGGGCATTCTTTTGCATAACAACATGTTGTTTGGTAACTGGTCCCTTCAATTGAGCAATGTTGACAATGGTAGAGGCAGCATAAGTACGGATTTCATGATCAGGGTCACTGTGGCTCAAAGATGCAACAAGTTCGAATTGGTGCTCAGTAGCGTAGGGACTCTTAACCAAGATGGTAATGGCAGCCATACGAACTGAACTCTTGCGGTTGACGTTGGTGAAGACTTGGGTAAGGAAGGGCAAGACGCTGTTTTGGATAAAGGTTGGGGTAACAGCCTCGTGGGCGCCGTTGAAGTCGTTGACCATGTTCTTAAGGGCAAAGATGGCGGCAACCTTGACGACTCGGGGTTTGTCAGTCTCACGTACAATCTCTTGGACCTTGGGGAAAACGGCTGGATGTCCAATGTTACCGAGGGCGTTGAGAATGACAATGACGCGGTCGCTAACATCGTCTTGAGTGGTTTCTTGGAGTCCCTTCTTGAGTTCCCTGAAGAGGATTGGGAGGAAGTTGTTTTCAACGACTTCGGGGGTACAGAAACGGCCATAGACCTCAACTGGGTATTTGACCCTTTGCATTTGCTTGTTCATACAAGCTTGGTAAAGCAAGTTGGAGAGAGCAAGAACAGCGGCGTTGTAGCGGATTGGATCTTCGCTGACATTTTGGACAAGGTTGAGGAGTTCCTTAAGAAGTTCCTTGGTTGGGTACTTGACGTACTTGGGGAGGGTGACCAAGAATTGGAGTTCTTGAGCGGCGGTCAATTGGTTCCTGTTGCTGGTGACCAATTGGGCGGCTTGGAGAACGGTAGGGTTGGATCCAGCCATGAGCAGAGTTTGGAAGTACAAGTTCTTCACAATTTGACGGTTAACTTGGTCTGGGACTTGTTCAATTTGTTGTTGAACTTGTTGGACTACTTGACGGTTGCAAAGACGAAGGAGCTTGACGGCAGCGGTGAGTTGATCCATGAGAAGACGAGTGTCGATGGGGGATCCTGGGTTGGCAACTCCACGGAGTTGCTTGGCAGCTTCACGAAGAAGTTGAACGGTTAACTCTGGGATGTCCTTGTGTGTGACGGGAGCCAAGAGGAGTTCATGAAGACCGGGTTCGGTCAATTGGGGTTGGGGAAGCATTTGTTGTGCTCCAGCTAAATTATATTAGAAATAATCATGAAACAGTCTAATAGTAACTTATTTACTAAAAGGCTATATTTATCACGACTTACGCATAGATTGAGCGGAGCTCCATTGGGTTCGGCTTGGTTGTTGTTGGTCACGGTAAGCTTGTTGTTGTTGAGGTTGTTGAGCTTGGAGACGGGCATGACGGCTGGTGAGGGGTTGTCCAAGTTGGATTTGTCCCTTCATTTGAGCTCTTTGTTGTTCCATGCTGAATTGGTAGCTGGTTTGCTCAACTGGGTGTGGGTTTTGGAGATGAGCACTTTGAGGTTGGGCATCCTTCACGTTGACCAAGGTCAAAGTTTGTTGGGTCACAGCTTGGATTTTAGCAAAACCATCAACTCCCAATTGAACCTTCTCCTTAACTTCGGTGCGGAGGATGACGACATTGTCAGCGTTGCTTCCACAGACAAGATGGCGGATTTGAACCCATCGCTGGAATGGGCAGACAACCAAGCAACCGTTTAAAATTGTGCGTTGACAACAGGATTAGCATTTACCATTGTAATGAAATTAATTTGGAGTAAAATGGCTTACTTGATGGAATGGACTTTGGTTGTTCAACCTGTGGACTGGCTGAACGGTAGAGAGTTTGTTGAGGGTGGCATTGCTGGGGAATTGAACGTTCTTCATGATTTCAACAAGGGGCTTTCCGTTACAGAATTGCTGTTGAATGTGTTGGGCTTCACTGTCGGAAATGATGAGGGCACGGAAAGAGTTGCTGCTGTTACCTTCCTCGGAAGAAGAAGAGCTGGAGGAGGAGGAGGATGAGCTGGAGCTAGAGCTGGAGCTGCTGGATGAAGAGCTGGAGCTGGAGGAGGAAGAGGATGAGCTATCTTTGTTGTTCTTTCCCTTTCCTCTCTTTTGCTGCTCCTCAGAAGAGCTGGAGCTGCTGCTGAAGAGCTGCTATCCTTTTGTTGGTTTTTTCCATTTTGTTGGTTTCCAGAACGGCTGCTGCTGCTGCTGCCCTGTGGCCAGACAGTGTACTCAACAGGTCCCTCTCCATAAATGGTCTCCTCAATAACGGTGAACTTGGTCTTTTGGTTCATGTCTCCTGCCTTTTGTATCTTAAGACTGAAACGTTGAGCCAAGGCACGTTGCATGTTGATAGCCCATTCAGGGGCATCTCGCTCAGTGCGGATGCTCTGGAGGGTGCCATGCTTGTACTTGGCTTCAAAAGGAGCCTCAAGCCATTGCTGTTGTTGTGGAGGAATTTGTACTTCCTGTTCCTCGGAGGAGGAGCTGGAGGAACCAGAAGAGTCCTGCTGGTTACTTTCGCTGCTCTCTGATGACTCGGAAGCTTCATCATTGGCTTGTTCATTCACTTGAATAGCTGCTAGGAGTTTGGTCTGGTGGGAAACACAACACACATTGTTACAATTTTGTCAAAAATAAAATACTTCAGCGACAACGACACATCCGGCGAAACTTAAAAATGAATACTTACGATAATAACGAGGGTTTCATCATCCTTGGGATAGACTGTAATGGTTCGTTTCAGTTTTAATCCGGTATCCTGATCCGCCAACTTTGGAATTCCAACCATCGACTCTGACTTGGACTGAAAGGTGTATTGCTTGCCAACACGGAAGTTGTGCTCTGCAGCAAATACACTCCCAGCTAAACAATAAAAAGTACCCATACATTACTGGCAATCCACTCCCAAAACTTCCGAGATATTTGTCCACTGTTCACCAATTCCAAAAATGAATGCTTGCAACATTTTACATTGCTGTAGTACGACTTACCCAAAAGGCAGAGAGCGATCGCAGCGACTGCTCTCATGACGGGAGCTTACTAGCTAACTGTTTAGGAAAATTCAAAGAAAACTCGGTCACTGTTTTTGGAAATTTGGTATAAAGTAGGTATTCCGAGAAAAGAATCCAATTGGAAAACTCCAATGACGAAGGGAGAAAAAAAGAGAAGACCTTGGATGCTGGTGAAACATCCAACTGTGATGTTTGAATTGAAGCGACATCCCCTTTTTATACTTGGCGTTTTATGGCCAATTTCTTCTAAGCGGACTAATGTACAGTTAATCAATATTCGCATTTACGCTACCATCAACAATGCTAAAAGTCATGTGTAACCTACAATGGAAAGCTGCAAATTTTTTTTACATGGAATTAAGTTACCCGTGGTAAAGCATATGGTGATAATTATACCACACAGGGCATTATCAAGATACCTATACACGAATTAATTCTGTTAAATTTAACTGACTTGAAAGGTATCTTGTGTGTTTTATCCGTAATGACACTACGGTGATGCTACATTATCCAATTTTTTTTACAGTGTATGAATGGATGCAAGTTGGAAAGTGGTTATCTTCATGAAACAAAAACTGCATCGCTGGCAAGTCATCGTTATCATCATCTTGGTTGGCAGTTGACATTGCCGTCTTAGTCAATCTTGTGGTTTATAATAAATGTGGAAAAGGTGAACTGCATGGCGTGTACGTGTACAAACGTACGTTTCGAATTCACTGCAGTTGAATGAATGGATAATGAAACATTTGAGGACTTCATGATATACTTTGTATATTGAGGGAGTGTTAATTTATGTTGGTGTGCAAAAGTTCTGCATCCTTTATCTTTATATGAAAAAAACGAGCAGTTCATGTGTGACTGATTCACTGGTCAAATTTTAAATGAATTGAGCATTGATTGAATAAGGGTGCTACCAGTGAATAAGATGAAAGCGAAAAATAAGAAATTAAATGCACTTCTAATACAACCAAAATTTTCCATAATATCGTATTAATAATTAAGCCGTGTCAATTATGATGAATGTGAATGGCTAATTTATACTATATTAAATTGAAAATGTACATAATTAAACAAAATAAAGTTTTGGCTACTTCATTTGCGAAAATGTACGTAGATAAATTCATAATTAATGATGCAAATTTAAAATTTCAGGTAAATGGGTTATGAATTAATACCAGATTTCGTGAATTTTCTGACGTGACATGGTGTGATACATTGACAGATGTAGTATCACATGCATTCAACCTATGACCCACAATGCAAGACTCATGCTTTCTCTTAATTTGTACCCCTTATAAAGCACGTCAGGCAAAGATGAGGCCACTGTTACGGCTGTTTATTTGTGGTGCTGGTCACTAATAAAATAGTATATAAAAAACGATAATTTGATAGTAGTGTTGATTTTTCTCATTGTGTCGTAACGCTAACCGGGGGAGAGAGAAATCAAGTTACCCTGCTTTTTTACGTACATGTTAATCACGTCCTTGATCGTTCAGCATTTGATGAGTATTGAAAGTTTCATCTAGGTTCATGATTTACTGGTAGAGTCATTTCTTTGTAAAGTAACAGATCTATGTGATGTATAAAAAACAAAAAGTACTCCTGAAAAACTATGTTGCTTGTCCTTGTAGCAGGAAATGAAATGTTTCCAATGCATGCTGGTACCTCAGGAATGAGGAATGCATTTTATGCCAGTGGTCGATGTCATGAACAGGCAACATGCTTCTCTGGCTAGAGTGGTATAATCTATAGTGGCGTTGTAATGAAATTTGCGACAATTTGGTTGAATTTCGCTACGCATGTACTTAAAACAACTCATATAATGCATAGAAGGAATTCATAAAAAGTGTACAAAGTAACGGATATCTGCAAATTGCGAGGTGCAAGGTGCAATTAAAAAATCCCATCCACTAACGCTGCGGCAAGTAATGGGCACCGATGGGGAAATTAGAGAATAATATAAAAAAAATCCAGACAAACGAGCAAACATAACAATCTTTAAATAGCGTAACTCTGAAGCATCGCTTAAAATACTTTGTCTCTTTATTGCTATAACGTTATTATCGCTCTGCTGTGCATTTCAAGTTGATATAAAAAGAAATATGTGAAAAGGAAATTAAATATTCGATGATACTTTAGATATTAAATGACCGTACCATTTACTGCATGAACACCGCATGGATGTGCTGGGTGTTTGTTCGCAATGATAATTTGCAAATTATGTCTGCCCGAAGATGTAACGAGGAATAATTAATTATTAAATGAATGGGTATCAGAATAACATATAAGACATGGACAATTCTCTCCGGTTCATAAACTAAATATGAATATAACCATTTTAATGGACTATAAGGACTATTTAAATAGAGAATCTATATTGGAATTAGCATATTTTAAAATTGACAAAATCTTCTTTTGCAATTTGACTGTTCCCCACATCTACTTCGTGCGATTAATAGAAACCTGAGTCTCCAGTCGGGGCCCGGTGACCTTGCAGAAAAATGTGCAAAAATGGTTTTACCAGAAAATTTTGTCTTCGCTAGTTTACCCAATAATTTTAGTTCGTCAGTTAACTTTCACATGCTAAAAAGATTTTAAACATTTTCGTATAATTCGTTAGGTTGCAAGGAGCACTGTTATCTTTTTAGATTTCCGTCGTGGTGTGTCAGCACTCCAAATAGATAACACTTCTGTCGTTGCTCACAGCTGGCATTATTTTTCTGGGGATAACATGCTGTTCAGTGCAGTGTAAGAAATCAGTGCATCTATTCATACAATTTATTAAAATGAATCATTCATTCAAAGTTGTTGTGCCAAACATCTGTTTGCTACATGCAAGAGCCCCTTGTCATACGAACAAACTCAAGATGAAATCGATTTAATGAAGTATCTCAATTGATAATTTAAAATGTTGCAGTTGCACATTAAAACACGTACACCTATTTATGTACTTTTACGGACAAAAGTTAAAATTTAAACAAATTCTAAAACAATGTTCCAGGTAAACTATTCAAAAGAAAATTCACTATAGTCTACAATTTGAGTACTTTAAAACGGAACTTTGAAATTTGACAGACTATCAAATGAGCCTACCACATAATATCCACTTCGAACGAAAATACTACATCAAGTGCCTTCAAATAACAGTAAAAGTCAGCGGGTGATTTATCAAGATTCTAGATGTGTATATGTAATGATGACAAAACAAGAAGCAGAGATTAAACTTATCTACGCAAATGGCAAAGGGTAAAGTGCTGGACCACGGCACGGATTAGACAAAGACAAGTTGTTCAACTTTGTTTGCGAGCGTGTGACAAATGCATGCTTCTTAAAATGAATGCTGCAGAAATTATGGGTTTGTGCACACTACGTAACGACGAAATATATGGCATTGCCTGTGGTACAGGAAGACACGAAATTTCAAAAGTGTCTGCTTTTAGTATTTTACTTTTCTTTTCGTACCATGTGTATGCTGTATGACCCCAGGCTTTTTCAGAAAATGAAATCATGTGCAACATTGTTGTTTGACCCAACCTCAACCTAATCCAACGTCCAACATATCAAATCAAGCGGAAGTTTGTAGTCATCCAGCTCGACCTATTTGGTACAGAATGAATTGAAAGCCTGTTCTTATCAAGTTCGGTTAGATGTTATGAGTAAATCAGTTGACCAGCGTAGGGGTGATTTTTATGTTGTACCTTGTGAC